>JAGFPH010014129.1:0-24477 GCA_018207615.1 Philaenus spumarius | reverse complement strand
GTAAGAAATTAACGTACAAAATTTCAGCTCTCTAGCTTTAACGAAATTATAACAATAAATATTTAATGTTTTTAATGGTTGTTATCACATTTTCACCCCTAGCAGCACATAACAAAATATAAAACTCATTTACTTTTTACATGCGTTTTGTAAAAAATAAGTATCAAAAATTTCAGCTTTAAGGAAAGTAAACAAACAACATTTATTGTTTTAGGGGATGTTTCAACCCTTAAAGGCCAAATATTTTAAAATCCTACCTTAGTGCTCCTCTAGCACCTATGAGCAATATGTGAATATGTGTACCAAATTTCACGTTCCTTGGCGGTATTAAATTAATATTTACAGTTATAGGGGTCGTTACTAAGTGTTCACCCCTTAGAAGAACGTGATAAAATGTAAAACTGGTTAATTTTTGTATATGTATCTTGTAAGAAATAAATATACAAAATTTCAGATTCCTAGCTTTAAGGAAAGTATAACAATTTATATTTATTATTTTTAGGGGTTGTTATCACGTGTTCACCCCTTAGCAGCACGCAACAAAATGTAAAACTGGTTTACTTTTTATACGTATCGTGTAAGAAATGAAAAGATTAAAAAAATCAGCTTTCCGGCTTTAAGTAAAGTATAACAAACAATATTTGCTGTTTTAGGGGTTGTTTCACCCCTTACAGTTCAAATATTTTAAAATCCTCTCTTAGTGTGCCTCTAGCCCCTATGACAAATACGTGTACAAATTTCACGTTCCTAGGCGCTAGGGTTTTTGAGATATATAACAAATAATATTTATTGTTTTAGGGGTTGTTTCAACCCTTACAAGTGAAATATTTTAAAATTCTTTCTTAGTGTGCCTCTTGCCCTTATGACAAATAGGCGTATCAAATTTCACGTTCCTAAGTGGTAGGGTTTTTTAAATATATAACAAATAATATTTATTGTTTTAGGGGTTGTTTCAACCCTTACAGGCCGAATATTTTAAAACCCTTTCTTAGTGCCTATGAGGAATATGTGTACCAAATTTCAAGTTTCTAGGTGGTATGGTTTTTGAGATACTGTGATCAGTGAGTGAGTGAGTGAGTGAGTGAGTGAATGGATTTTTGATTTTATATATATATATATATATATATATATATATATAGATAGATAGATTATTATTATTATGGTGTATATATATAATGTAACCCTAATAATTGTATTGTCGTTAGATTTGAATAAGATGTTTACCTGTACTCTATAGGATTAATAATACAAGTTTTATTCTTTTATTTTATTTCATAGCCTGGTATAAAAAAAAAATATTGTTTGACCAGGTCAAATTACCAAATCTTGCTAACTTATAAAAAACAATACATATACTTAAATAATTCAAATTTAATGAAATTACAATAATACTGTAATCAATTAAAATACTACAACTGATATCAGGTTCAAAACAACAAAACCTGAATTACAAACATGAGCAAACGCTTAAAACAACCCAAACATATTTCAAGTCAAAGTACAATAAGCATAATTTCATTTCTTTTCTATATCCAGGAGTAAACAAAGTTTGCTTGGCCAAGTTAAAAGGTAATATACAGAACAAATTACAACAAAACATCCATATACAAAGGTAAAAACTAACGACTATCACATTAACCATCGTTAAAATGTAACCCAGCCGCTACTAAACAAAATTAGATTTTACAATATAGCCAAAACTCACCCCCAAAAAATTTAACTAAAACGTATGGTGGATGAACTCGCTCACTGAGTAAAAAGACTTTGACGACAGAAGTCTTTTTACGTTATTTTTAAATGAAGATGAGAAGAGCGTGGCTTTTACGTGGTACCACTGTCTTCATGGCAGCCCCACAAGAATGTCAGGTGCGGTTTTCTGGGACATTGGTTGGCCCCAGACTGACATCTTTATGTGGCCACAACGTTCCCCTCACCAACTGTCCATTCTTCATTCCTTCTGATACAAAGAAGATATGACGCGCTTAAAAGCTCCGTGTGACATTCGATTAAAAAACTCCGTAATTTTCTTCCTTCCAAGTCCTATAGTTTTCAGAAAGTTGTACATACTTTTAGATGGTAGTTCACGGGCACCAACTTCTACTACAAATAGCTGAGGGCAATAACCTTACGTTCTTGCAGCTGCTTTTAACTCATAGTATTTGTTCTTCTTTAAATGTTGCTGAGGTATATTAGTTTCCCAGAGTACACTGAGTTCAATCATGATGAGCTGTTTTGCGCTCATAGACTAGGCTGTTATGTCTGGACATCTTTCGGATACAGCTATCTCTTCAGGGAATTTATAATTCCATTATCATAGTCTGTCAAAATCTTCCAGTTAGCCGCTTTTTTTATAGAAGAGGGAGTTGTCACTTTCGCACTCGGGGAAATAATTGATTAATAATTATTTAACTTTGTAAATAATCTGGATGTTTGTTAATAAATTCAACACCTGCATGAGAAGGTAGTTTTTTCACTCACAACATTTAGCCTATGAGGCTGATGTCTTAAAAAGTTAGATCTTCTTGTGTTATAACTGTGCACGTTCATGTTGCACAATGTTTGATCTTTTTTAAACAATGGATTATAGTTTCAAAAATATATAAACATGAAAAAGTTAAGATGCTTAATTCTTTAAACGCTTATCTACAGGATGCCTTTCTGTTTAGACCTAATATTGTTCTTATGAATATTAATTGCGCCCATCCCCAAAAGATAATCCTGTATTGTAGTTTAAAATGAATTAAGACAAAAAATATATTGTTTGTAAAAGCTAAATCTGCAAAATATTCCTTAAAACATACAATTTTCTAATATTTGTTCTGACTATTGATTACAACAGCGGACACAGATTAGAAATGTAAAAGATAAACTCAAAGGCGTAATGGTTTTAAATTAAGTGTTTTATATAAAAAGTTATTTTCTTGAAACTTCAATTTCTCCCTTTTCAGATTAAGAAAACTCCAATCCGATCTGATGTGTTTGGAAAATAACCTTCAGTCCAAACTGAACAGAGCTTCTTTATATGAAGATATGAGCTACCATCAACAAGATATAAATGTAATGTGCAGAGAAAAGGTGCGTACAAATTCAAATTATGCGAAAATTTGAGTTTAGGATCAATCAGGCTTATCAACAAATCTATCACTTTATAATTTAGTAAAGGATTTCTTAATAGTTTCATCTTTGTAGGAGGTGAAACCAAATGCAAATCAGAAGCAAAAAATAAAACTATTTTTGGGTAATTTCAGTGGCGGTTCTAGCCGGGGTAGCTGTCCCTACAGTTTTCTTAGGTTTTTTTTCAAGAAATTTTTATTAGGAGCATAGTTTAAATATGTTTTGAAACTTAAGAGTGTTTATTCTGAAAGAAAAGCCAACGCTGAAACTCAGCCAGTTTTGATTGCCAATTGCCGATTCCCTAAACATGCTTGAACCATAGATCATGAATAATAAAATAGATCATGCATGCATACGGGGGCTGTGTGCCGAGAAAAAGGTTGTCGCGAAAATAGTGCATGTTCGCGCCGCGAGGTAGCGCTAGGGAGAAATCATTGGTAGCATTGGTGCTTCACACAGCTTCCATCGTTTCCCCAATAGATAACGCCACTATCGTCGAATTTCCAGTGGAACAAAATATTGCATTGGATCGGAGTTCTATTAGGTTATCCAAATACAATGCTTGAACTGATGATTACAACGATTATTTGAATATTTTGGATATTCCTTAAACGTCATCCGTACGGTCTTATACTCTTGCATCTCGCTTGTTGTTTACGGGCTTTGTTTTTTACTGTGGGAAATTGCGTAGAAATGGGTGTCAATAATGAAAAACTGTTTCACTCAACAGTTTCGGAAAAAAACTTACGAAACCGTAACCTGTTTCTTTTTTTGCAACATTTGTAACAGTTTTCAATTGAAAAGTATCTCTTTTAAAACCTGGCGAAGGCGTTAAATCATTTTCAATGTTTATTAGACATTTTCATATTGAGATATCCTCTCAAGCTATGAGTATAAATTACATTCTTACTTACCGGTACATCATTTGAAATAACAAAATATAAGGTTACTCAAATGAATCAAACACTTTATCCAGAAACAAACAGTTTTTTTTTTCTTCAAATTAAGCAACGTAATGTACACATTTCACTTTGTTAAACGTTTTCCTACATTTTTAATGGTCTGCTATTTGTATTTATATGCATTTCTATCCCCAGCTCTTGAAAATGGGAAAAATTGAGGCTATTTTAAATGTGTATTTTGGTTAATTTTGGTTCATTAAACCAATATAATGTATTTCAATTTCAGACAGAATGAGGGCTTAGAAGTTTTAAGTCGTTTTAACCTTAGGCCTATGTTTATATTTATAATACATATGTATGGTATATTTCTTAAGAAAAATTGGGAAAAACCTTATTTTCAACAAAAAATTATAAACTAATAAATACTCAAAAGAAGTTTTAGAAAATTAATTTTGTGGAATATTTTTATTTGTCAAACAACTTATTACATCCTAAAAATCCATCAAAATAAAGACAAATAGTTTAATTACAAAATTTGTAAAATTTTTCTGTTCTTTTATAAACTGCTTTTACTTTTAAGATTTTTTATTTAAATGATTATTTTATTTTTATCCAGGGATATGCTGAAATGGAGTTTTGGAGGGTGATATTTCATTTGAAATAACTAATCAGTTTTCAGTAGGAAAGGTATTAAAATAGAGTTTTGGAAGGTTGATTTTTCATAATTTTTCAATCCCCTTGTGACTGGAAGGTATTCTATACCCCCAGGTCATTCGACCCACTGTAATGTCCTTGCCTCCCCAGTTTTTCAGGTCTAGAACCGCCCCTGGGTAATTTCACATACATGGAAATAGGAAATGTAAAATACATTCAGATTGAACAAGTCTTTTACATTAAAGCAAACCACATTTCCCATTTTTAATTTTGTTGGCTGGTTATGAGCCTCCAAAAATATTTTAAAATGTTGGTACAGTACCTCATATGTAGCTTTCTAAATATTGCAAAAAAATCTGTAAAAAAATCATGAGAGTAGATCTTAATAAGTAATTTCTACGAAAAGTTAAATATATGTTATGTTTTCAACACATTAATTTTATCGCCTGATTTTTAAAAACAGGTCAGGTTGTTAAACAATTCATAACTTACTGTAGTGTAAGGGAGGGATTTACTTAGTAGATTTACATCTACAGGTGATGCTGACATAAATATACTTCACAGTGACTTGAAAATCGTACAAGAGCTTCTTTATTTATCTACCATGTAATGGGCCAACTTTGAAAGTTTTAACGTTAAACATAACAGAATGAAAAGTTTAAAAAGAAAAATAGTCCAATACGTACTCTTAGCTTGCAGGGTGGATAACAGTACGCATTACCTCCTAGCAATAATCACATACAGTACAAATATTTAAATTCCATATTATTATAATAATAATATGAAGAAAAGTAAATAATTATAGATTATGCAGCTTGCAAGGACTAGAAAGCATTATACGACAAACTTAGAAAGAAAAACTGGTCAATACCACCTACAGTAAGAGAATTACTTAAATCAGAAAATGAAGATAAATGGAAGTGCTTCTTAGTATGTGCAACCAGAGTCACAGGGCTCTGTCAACAAGATTCATCTTGTACAATCCCGCAGTCGCCACCAGCAGAGACTTGTTCCTTAAACCTGAGATGAAATAGAGGCTGTTTATGGTTTTCTTGTAGCAGTTTCTCAAGGTTAGAGCGAAGTGGCTTCAGCTCTGTGCACTCTAGTAGTATTTGCTGCAACGTCTCTGGTTACCTTGAACAGTTTTTACACATTGGAGACTCAGACAATTTGAATCAATAGAGGACTATGTGGCTCGTCCTTGCTCGAGGGACAAAGGCTTGTAGTTTTCAGTAAGGAATAAATTACTGTATGGTAGGCTACAGCTTATTGATTTTCCACTCCTCCAGCTGTCTATACATTCTCCCCTATTTGTCTTCTTGATCTGTTCGGAGTGCTTGCAATTTTGTTGCATCTTTTATTTCCCCTTATGCCACCGAGGAATGGAATCCATTGCATGACAATTTGTTTGGATAAGCTGTGTAGGATTTGTTTGCACCTGTACAAAGTTTGGAGCTGGTTTGTACATCACTATTGCCCAGATTGTGGATTTAGAGTCGTTCAGGATGCAAACGTTTACCGCATCGAGTTCTCTACAATACTGAAAGGCCAGGTGTAATAGCCATAAAGATAATTGTAAAGAATTCTGACACTCAATTTAGAAGAAATTATAGCAATATAAGTTAAAATATATAGTAGTTATAAGTGAAGTGAATTGCAAGGGCGGACACAGGATTTTTGTTAGGGGGAGCCAAATAAATTGAAAATAAAAGTCATTTTTCCCAAACACTGTCAGCCCATGTTTGACAGAATATATTTACATATTTAAACAGTTATGTAAATATTAAAATTATGATTATTTTTCAAAACAAAAATTACTAAGAAAATTACATAATCAGGTGTAACATTTAATTTACAATTTATGTAGTTGAAGTTTTTACATACTACGACAACATTAGACTTTGTGGATTTGCAGAACATTTTTTGACAACTGATAATTCGTTTCAGCTTTCTTCTCCGAAACTAATTTTCTGCGAACACTCAAGAGTCAAAGTCCATTCAACTTATATTCGGACATCGTCGACTTTATCCATGTTTTGACTCTCCTTAAAGTGCTGAATGCTCTTTCAATTGTGCTCGCCGAACAAGGTTGAGCTATTGATATAAGTAAGGCATTTTTAATTATTGGGGGAAATGCCAGGCATCGCTTCAACCACTTCAACCATCTGTGATGTCAATACAAAAAATTATGTTGAAAAAGAATACCCTCAATTCAAATACTCTTTAAAGCTATCCTATCAGTAAAAAATGGCTAGCTCAATAATAAGGATAATTTAAGTCATTCAATCACGCAGCTGAATCAGTGACGTGAGTTGAGTGAATTTACAAAACTAAGTATATGTTTTAAAGATTCAACCAACTATTTGGGAAATTGGCCTACTCACGATGGCGCTGAATAGCTGCCTACGTCTAAAAAATATATTGGTAGTATTTATTTCCACCTCAGCCTTCAGCTCAGGCTCAAGCTCTTCTTTGTTTTCCGCTCGCAGCAGAAAAACTAGCCTTGCGAGTTGATACTTCAAACTTGCAGCCTCGGAGTATGGATTGCTTTGCTTTGTTCTCAACGGACAAACTAGATTCGCAAGGTAAATAGTGCTTTTATGGCAGTTACGTTTTGATCCATTTTGGGGGAGCCATGCGAGCTATAAGGTCGTGCAGAAAAAACAAAATGTGCAGAATAATATCCTGCATTTATTTTTTTTAGATAAAATCCCAAAAAAGTTTCATTCTCGTAAGAAAAGTCTAAAAAGATAGTTACTTCTTACCAAAAAAGAACTTCAGGTTGTTCGTTTTTTTTTTGGCCAATGAACTCGTCCGAGTGATTTAGACAACTAACTTGTGTATCAAATTTGGACCAAATCGGACTTAAAATGTGACCGTTAAAGTGCAAACACGTATGTACATATAATTTTTCATGACACCCCAAAACATGTTCTGGAGACCATGATCAGTGGTCATTTACTACTCCTGACCTTAGGTCTCACCATAAGAGTCACTGCAATAGCTCATCTTTCCTGTTGAAATTTGCTAATAACCACATTCTTTGCAATTAAACTTTGAAATTACATACCCTCAACCAATGGGGAAATAAAGCCAACATAAATAAATCACACAACATTTATCCAGGTAAACCAATATACAGTGATCAAGTGAATTATGTATTAAATCATAAAAACCTAAATGTGCAAGACTATTGTAAAACTATGAAATAAGTTTGAAAAGTGTTAAACCATTATAAAAAATTGGAAGTTTGGCCACATGGTTGTAAATAACAGGCCTGCCTGGAAAACAACGAAAAAAGAAGAATTAAAAGTTTAATAATTATTGGTTTTAAGATTATCCCTAGGCAATACTGAGACATTGCATTCAATTAAATTGTGTGATTATTAGTTCTCCAAAATTTTACAATAACAATGTGTTATTGGCCTGTACTGTTAATTCTACTAGCTCTAAGATCTCATCCACTAATTATTATGACTAGAATGATTTTATTTTCAGGATCCAGAAGAAACTAATTTTGGAGGGTGGCAAGAGGAGGATCACATGTTGTTTAGAAAATTATACAACACGTACGGGCCTGCTACTGCAGTTAAAGTAACCACATTGATACTATCTGGTAAAACTGTTTTATTGTTCAAATTATTTTCAAATAAATAAAGAACTTTAATGGACAGAGAAAGTAATACCAACCTACAAAAACGGAAGACAGTAACTGACAGAAGATTATAAAACTAGTTACGTTTAATAAATTACAAATACACTTTGTTTTACAGGGTGTGAAGGCCTTTTTATAGGCATTTGGTAATAGTTTCTCAATGTAGGAGTCTTGATATTGGACATATACCAGTGGCGGCTTGTTACTATTTTTACATTGGATTGGCCCATTTATTATTCCCACCCTAATAATAAAAAACAATTAAAATATAGGGGCAGGAAGGCTAGCAAATGGTTAACATAAAATAAAGTATTTGTGAACTCACTGGTCACAGCGTAAGGCTACTATTGGGGTTGTTTTCATTTTAGATTTATAAATGTATATAGAGCTGAAACATAAGAGTAGGTACACAAGATGCAAATGAGAAATAATGTTTTCTGGAGTTTGCGCCTGTCTAAGAACATCTGCACCTTTTTTTAACAATGGAGTGACGTTTGTGAAAGAACATGTGTTCTACATTTTAAAATTTACTTTCACAGGCTGGAAAGTTTGGAATACTCTTTAACTTGTACATAAAAGTACAAGCGCTGAGCTCTGAAGCATTATGGCTAGTGTAGAGCTGGGTAAATGCCATGTGAAATCAACCCTCCCTTGTATTTTGTGAATTTAACCTCTCTATAGATAGCAGAAGGCGGTAGCTTAGATTAGATTAGCTACATTTAGCAATTTTCTCAGAGGGTTTGTTACACTGCTAAAAAGTTAATAAACAGAAGTAATTCAAAAATTTTACTCTTTTTATTGTTTATTGCTTTTTATACTTTGTAATCTCTTCCTTTGTTTATTGAAAATGTAGTCCCATAATACTCCAGAGCAATAGAAAGATACATTGTATATGTCAGAAATTAAAGTATTTGAACTTGTTTTATGTTTCTGGGTGACAGATATGTCCGAACGTGATGTATTGGAACATGCAGAATGGTATCACCAATTTAAAAGAGCAAAACAAGAAGAAAAGAAATATTTGAAGTATTGTCAAAATATATCTACCAATTCCACCCGCAAGAAAAAAAGAATAAGGTCTAAATCTTGTCCTTCTTCAATGAGAAAAGGTTTAAAATCAAAGGTTAGCTTAGTGCTTTTATCAACTATTATGTAAAATTTTGCTTTGAGTTATTATAAATTTCTAAAATCATTACATTTGCCTAATAACCGTATTTTTACAATAAATTTCAATGTTTATTTCTTGAAATGTTAATGATTTATTACTGTAAACATTTTATTTATAAACTACAGCTGACAATTGGTGTGTGACAGCATCACAGCTTTCTAGATTTTACAATTTTAAACAATGATGTTACTGCAAGGTCGTAGCCAGGAAAACTTTTCAGGGGGGTCAGGCCAGGACCGGGGATTTGAATTTAAACCCTTTTAACAAGTTCACTGCTAAGGACGCACATGTGAGCTTGACACTGAACACTACGAGAAGCGGCCGATGCATAGTGCATTGCATTCCAACACCCGTATTGGAGGTATTTTCAATACACAATGCATTGCGTGTTTTATTAGAGTAAAGTATTTTTGTTGAACCTTCATAGTTTTCTTATTTAATAGATCAGATCAAGCTCACACGAGAGTAAGGCACCTACTGCGTCCATGTGCATTGTACGTTGTAGTTTAATCAAGTAAATCTAAATATCAGTATGCATGCAATGCACAATGATGTAAAATAAGTTGCTGTATCCTCTGTTGTGTTGTCTATTTTATAATTTAATTTGCACTTTTTAAACCTAGAATTAATTTTTACTACTAAATTTCAGGATTTCGGGGAGTTTTTCGACCCCCTAATCCCCCTGGCTATGGCCTTGTGTTACTGTTTGTTTTTGTTTTTTTAGAGTATTTATCTGAAAATAAATTGATACAAATTTCCCAAGAATTATTCAAAGTTTTGGTGACTCCATTTTGAAGAACATCAATAATGAGGTTTGACCAGAAACCCAACCAAACTATTACTTATGTTGTATAACAATAATTAATATTGATTGTATTAGGAGTTGTTTCAACCCTTAAGATCTATTTTATTTAGACTTGTTTTTATATAAATACAGATTTGAACTCATTTTTTAGTCTTTGTTGTTTTGCTTTTAAAAGAGATAATGTAATGTAACAGTTTGTTTTCCAAAGAGATACATGAACTGTCTGCTCCCGCCTAAATTTGACTTTTACTAATTTTAATTTTAATAGCATGAAATAATTGTATATTTTTGTTTTCTATTTAAGGGGAAAACACAATGTGGTTGTAAGCCGAAATACAAGAAACCGGATTCAGAAACCTCAGAGCTGTTACAAATAACCTTAAAAGTAGATGACATGATTCGGGAGTTCAGGTATTTCATTTCAAGTGTTTTAGAGATAATAACGACTGACATATTTCTTAGAAAACTACAAACCAGACAACTGCTGCTCTAATCATAAAACGTTTACTAAAGGATTTATAACTTTTTCAGCTTTGACTTCAAAATCAAATACAATATCCTGTAATAATAATATATAAATTAAAAACTATATGACCAAGTACCGTAAATATACTACATGAGATTTCACAAGCTGTGTTAACATTTGTGACAGCTGTAGTTTCAACAACAGGAATGATGGATTGTTCTCTTCAGCTAAATGAATTTCAAGAGAATTATGAGAAAGTCAAAATAAGGTGCTGTTAAAGACCTCCTGCAGAATTCTGAAGGGTTTCCTGCTGGGTGCTTGCTTTGATGATGTCCGGCACTGATTTCATCTGTGATTTTTAAGCAGTAGCACCAAATCAAAATTACAAACGTAGACAACTGCTGCTCTTACCATGAAAGTTTTACTAAAGAATTTTAAGTTCTTTTTTTTCTTTGACTTAAAAAAATTTCCTGCAATATTAATATTAACTAAAAACTGCAAGATATGACAATTTTCTTAATACCATGAATATTACAAGAGATTTAATTATATTATTAGCGAATTTCCATAGGAAAAATGAGCTATTGCAGTGGCCCTTATGGTAAGACCTAAGGTCGGGAGTAGCAAATGAGCACCGATCTTGGTCCCCAGAACACGTTTTGGGGTGTCATTAAAAATCATGTATATATGTGTTCGCACTCTAGCGTGTATGGGTTGTCGTTACTACCGCGCCCTGCCGCAACAATTATTGGCTTCCCACAAGGAACGTGAATCGGATTAATCTAACAAAGCACCCCCCCTTTATATTAATACCACCACTTAAAGTTATTAGCCACACACAAGGGTAACCAGCTTTGATAGGCACTATAATAAACTAACCACTAAATACTGATATAATTTACATACTCTAACAAGGTGTATCACACTAGGATGGGCGTATGTCTTCAGCCTTTAACACGCTATTTTGACATATCGCCCTTTGGGACGCTTTCCGACGTTACTGTTACATGGCCCCCGTTTGCACGATAGCCTAATCCAGTTTTCGCGTTAGCCGATCATAATTAATTTACTCGTTACACCAAATTACCTATTCACTGCAATGCGCTAACTTGCGACGTCGGCGTCTACACCACAATGGCGATTTTTAGGACTTCGTCTTGCCAGACTTAGGTGCCGTCCGCTGATTGGTCGAGGCAACCCTGTGAAGCGGCAAGACCATAGACGGACCATATTAGTACCGATTCTCACCGCTTTGTGATGCGCATAGAGTGATTGCCTAACCCTGATCCTGATCGCGTCACAAGCGGCCACATATTAAGTCTGATTTGGTTCAAATTTGGCACACATGTTAGTTGTCTACCTCGCTCGGACGAGTTCATTAGCCAAAAAAATCCAGAAGTACGTTTTTTGACCGGAAATAACTATTTTTTAAGATTTTTCCTACGAGAGTGAATTTGTTTTTGAGTTTTTCTGCAAATATAAATGTAGGATGTTATTCTGCACATTTTCTTTTTTTACGCGACCTTATAGCTCGCTTGGTTCCCCCAAAATCGATCAAAACGTAAAATCCCATAGAAGTACCCGGTTCAAAGCCATGTGGTGGATTCTACCGTGGGGTTGGCGTGCGAAGCACGCAATGCTTTGTGTATTGAAGATACTCCCAATATTATGCGGAATGGCGTGCGAACCATTTTGCAGCTATTCAGCATCGTCGTGAATAGACCTATTTCCCAAATTGTTGGTTGAAACCCTGAAACATAAGCCGCTGCGTGTTTGAATTATTTTCCATTGACATACTCTGTGTTAACATTTGTGACAGATGTAGTTTCAACAATGGGAATGACAGATTGTTCTCTTCAACAAAATGCAACTCCAAAGATTTATGAAAGAGGCTGGATAAAGTATTTATTAAAGGCCTCTTCTTTAATAATATTGAAGAATTCCTAAAGAGTTCCGAAGGGCTTTCTGCTGGGTTGCCAGATTTGTACAAGTAAATATCGTACCAGAAGATGAGAATAATCGTCTTTTAGAGTAAAAATATCGAACAATTACAAAATCTTCTTACTTTAATACACATGAGAATTTTTGTTTTCAGGTTATAAAGTACACGTTTGCACATTATTTAATACACAAATAAGTATATTGCCATATTTAACAATTTTTTTTACTAGTTGAAGGTCCTTCCTCATCTGAACTCATTTTGAAAAATACGAATATGTTACACCTTGCACAAACAAACGCATTCAAACACTCACTTGTCTAGCGTCTAGTAATATGAACCAACTACTGCAAAGTTGACAACTAAAACTAAACTGGCAAAAGGTGGAAAATGGGGTGGAATAGGTATTCATTGTTTTATTTAGCCTCTGCTAAAACCTTTTTCTATTGTTTGGTGCCTAAAGAATGGAGTGGGGCATCTAGAAGGAATGCGTGTTATGTAGCTGAAACGATATTGCCTAAGTAGGTGTAGGCTTCGAATAGTAGAAGCAGATCTGTCTATTAAGTAATAGTCAGCACTTTGCTAGAGCATTGCAAAATTATAGTACTTTGGGGTACGATAGTAACCTACTGTCGTATATCGTAACGACATCTCATCTTATAGTACAAATACGATAATTATCATACGTCTGGCAACAATGCTGGGTTGCTTTAATATTAACATCTCCAGACAATGTGCGGCACAATTTCATGCCCCTACCAGTCCAAGTTGTTCAGTAACCCCTCATAATTTCATCTGTTATTAGCGAATTTCCATAAGAAAAATGAGCTAGTGCAAGTGTTCGTTTTAGTTAGACCTAAGGTTGGGAGTGATTAATGAGACCCGATCATGGTCCCTAGGACACGTTTTTAGATGTCATCAAAAATGTTATATATATGTACGTATGTGTTCGCTCTCTAACGGTCACATTTTACGGTCAATTTGGTACACAAATTGGTTTTTTAAGTTGGAGGAGTTCGTTGCCAAAAAAATCCTACAGCCAGAAGCACGTTTTTTGACCGGCAGTAACGATTTTTTTAGATTTTTCTAACTAGAGTAAAACTGTTTTGGGGTTTTAAGTAAAAAAAATTATGTAGGATATTATGTATTCAGCACATTTTGTCTTTTTACACGACAAAATGAATCTAAACGTAAAATACCATAAAAGTACACAGTTAAAATCCACCTGGGGAGGCCGACGGCCGGGATGCAAACTCGAGAAGCGATTTTGTCCAATGTGAGAGAAGCGAAGCAGTCCATATTCCGAGACCACAAGCTCGAAGGTGGCACAAATGCGTGAGTCGGAGCTGGAGGCTGAGGCGCAAACTAATTCTACTAATAAATTTTGTACACACAGGCAGCTATTCAGTGCCTTCGTGAGTAGCCCATTTTCCAAAATAGTTGGTTGAACCCTGAAACATATAAACTTAATTCTGGAAATTTGCTCAACTCACATCAGCGGTTCAGTTGAGTGATCGAATTAGCAAAGAAATGACAAAACTGTAGAAGCAACCACATGAATTTAAAAAGCATTATTATAGTTCAGTGATAGCATTCGTTTAGCCTTCATCATGACAGGAGAATTCGCTTTAATTAAAAGGATGTTTTTGTGTTTCTCGATTCACCTTGTTTCACAGAGCCTGGAAATATTAATTGTCGACTAACTCCACAAAACTGATTTCCGAAAAAATTAAATGATGTTTTTGATAGTTCCCACAGTGTTCCGATTTTCAAACAGAGCATTCGACTGTTGAAGACTTTAGTTCAGTTATGTGAAAAGCAATCGTTTTAGTGTACTTTTTCCTTGGAATTGCTTGCACAGCGTTTTTTTTACCGGACCAACACATTTGTCTGAGTCAAGATTACGTTTCCATAATCTGAAATATGTAAACAGCTTAGATGTCAAAACATATGATGGTTTAGAATCTCTTAAAAGAAAACTTGATAGTTTAAATACTTGATTTCTTGCAAGGTTGGAGATTTGAATTATTACATATTTTTAAATTTAACTGTTTAGATTTCAGATATAAAAGAATCATAATAATAAGCTCTGTGGATAAAATTTCAATGGAGTGACCACCGAACAAATTTCTGTTGTCCATGTCACAACGTGTACCCAGATTGCTAGATGAATGTTTTTAATGTCTGTCGACAGTGTCAACTGTAAACTGATTCATTTACTACTCAAGCTATTAGCAAATGAACAATCACTGTTTTAAACTAGAAAAGATTTATAATAAAACATTGTTCTTGGCAGAGTGGAAATGAGTGAATGATAAACAGCAACTGACATGTGAAAGAAATTATGAAGTGTTTGTTGTCAATACAATAATCTTAAAAGACATTTGTAGATGGGGTAGTAGCTAAACTCTTAATGGACTACACCCAGTGGCGTGCCAAGGGGGGGGCGGGGGGGGCGGTCCGCCCCGGGCACCAAAGAAGCGGGGGCGTAAAAAAGGAAAATCCAAAAAATAAAATAAAAAGATAAAAATGAGAATTTGTAATAATTATACGGTATACTGTATCAAACATTATTATTATTTTTTTTAAATCTAATTTGTGAAGCACTGTAGCTTTTACGGTTTAAACTAATAAATAAATAAAAATTATTTTTGTATAAAATTGTATGATCTCATAATGATTGATTTCGGGATAACTGCATACACACAGGTAGGCTTCGTGATGATGCATGCGCCCAAGCGCCCATTTAGTGAACCCTCATGAGCGCTGCCCTATTATATTTTATATAGTTGGTCCGTTGCTCTTTCAACACCACCTGTGACTAACACTTGTTATATGCTCCTATATTATTGTTTAGTTCAGTGGTTACTTTACTTACAATCTTTTAATCCTTCTTCTAGTTCTTCTTAATACTTACAATCAATTTGATAGTGAAAGTGAATGTTTTTGAATAAGTGGACGCTGTTTATTGGAATTTCCTTGCTCCTGATAATAACTTCAGTTTAAGGTAAATTTTAATCTATTATATTTATATTTTTCCCACATCCGGATCCGGACTGACAAATATGTAAAATAATTATTATTTCTAAATAAATTCTTGTTTTCGGTTATAATAGTAACAAATCCCTCCCAGTTCGATCAAAACAAACAAACCTAGCCTAAAAATGCATAAAGCCTTAAAGCAATGTTATTGATCAGAAACCATATAGACATTATGTAAAATACCACTAACGTGCTTAGAAACCATTTAAATTTGTATAACGAATGCAAAACATAAAGACCAATGTGCCACAACGCCACAACAAATCTGATATTATCTAGGTTAACCCATTATAATAACTAGGCTAGGAGTACTTTTTGATTCAACACCTGATGTATCGCACAGTGATCAAATGTCTGAAGTTATAAGATATGTGCACATTGAAATGGGTAAAGTTGAAATAAGGGAATCTTTCTTGGGATTTTTCTCTCTTAGCGGAAAAAAGCTCATGATATTACACAAGAAATTTTGGAAACCATAGAACAAGATGGGCTAGACATACAAATGTGCCGCAGTCAAGGTTATGATAATGCATCTACAATGGCAGGTGTGCATACTGGGGTTCAGGCAAGAATTTTAGGAATAAATCCAAAAGCTCTATTTGTTCCTTGCGCCAATCACTCTCTAAATTTGTGTGGTATTCACGCATTTGCAACAATTCCTTCTAGCATTACATTTTTTGGAACCCTAGAAAATATTTACAAATTCTTTTCAGTCTCTACCCATAGATGGGATGTGTTGCAAGAGGTCGTAGGAACTTCAGTGAAAAGATTGTGCGAGACAAGGTGGAGCGCACACCATGATGCTGTGAAATCTGTAATGGTGAATTTTCCAAATATTGTAGAAGCCGTGGAAAAGTTATGCGCCCCATCAGAAAATCTCGATACAAGAAGTGAAGGTGGAATTTTATTGAAGACCATTTGTGACTTTTCCTTCTTATCATACCTTTTTTTGTGGGCCCATTTACTAGAAGAGATAAACCACACACAAAAGTACTTGCAGTTAGAAGGAATCACCCTTGACAAATCTTTGAAGAAAATGCAAACGTTGAAGCTCTTTTTTGATGAAAGCCGTGGGGAGCTCCCTGATAATGCTTTGCTTTTTGCTAAACAGACCTGTGAAGAACTTAACATTCCTGTGCAGAGAGCTGGGCGACGAAAATTTAAAAAAGTCATGCCAGGAGAAAAGGCCAAGGATGTAGGCCTAACACTTACAGAAGAGCTAAAAAGAAACATGCTTGAGTGCATGGACAGGTTCACTCAGGAACTTGAAACGAGATTGAAGTCAATGGAAACAATTTGTAGCATGTTTTCAATCATTGAACCCCATAATTTGATCTTAGCAACAGATGATACTCTTAGAGCATTAGCCAAAAATCTCGCAGAAAAAAGTGGATGAGCTTGAAGAAGAAGCCATGCTACCAGAGATAAAACGACTGAGAAGACATTTGCTTGCGGCCAACAAAAATGAAGACACGTCACAAAAGTGGACTTCCCTACAGATGCTCCAGTTTGTCATGGATTTAGACTTCCAAGAATCGGTACCTAATATTTTTCTAGCTTTAAAGTTTTTTTTAACAGCGTGTGTTTCAATTGCATCATGTGAAAGAAGTTTTTCTAAATTAAAATTAATTAAAAACTATTTAAGATCGACAATGAGCCAATCAAGATTAAATAGTTTAGCCATTTTATCGATTGAAAAATCAGTCACTAAAACAATTGACTTCAATGATATTATTACTAAGTTTTCTGAGGCTAAAGTTCGCAAGGCAAGAATTTAAAATAATATTGTTTTTTATTTTGTAATGTGTTTCCTAATTTAAAATGTATAACAATAAATAATAATTTTTCAAAATGTATATGAAACTATTACTTTACCATAAGTTCACTTTTTACAGAGTTTTTTACGTAAAAAATATCTATTTCCTTTTTAGCTAGACCAGGAGGATTATTCTGTACCCCTAAAATGGGGGCGTAAGAGAAGTAAACCGCCCCGGGCGCACGAAGACCTTGGCACGCCACTGACTACACCCACCTTATTGCTGTTCCAATTGTATAACTGTTAGGTAGGACGCGTTGCCTATAAAATATAAAATTCTTCGAACTAAGGCATCACGTTACATCACAAACACAAAACACAACACAAAATCCTGTGAACAAATATATACAAAATCATGATGTTTCGCGAAGAACCAATATCACTTCGTCTCCTCGGGTGTCGTAAGTCCTAGATGTTAGCGGTTTTTTTGCTCCGAAACACGTTTAAAAAAATGTCCACTTAAAAATCGTGTTTCAAAGCATAATTAATGCATAACAACGGGTGAACTTAATCGGTCTAAAATTGCTGAACATTTTTTTCTTTTTTTTGGGGGGGATAGAGGAGTACCAAGCCTCTTCCCACTGCGATCCACATGAATCTATTGTGGTATACTTTCCCTTTCTAGTGATCATCCCAGATCCGTTTCAGGTCTCTTATGAAACCAATAAGGGTCCCGGAATCAACACCACAGACCTCTTCCGGGCTAACAAAAGCATTTCCAAAAGCCGTAAATCTTCTCCGTGCGAGAGCCTGAGATGGCTTTTCTCAGATGGCTTTTAGGCCTCCCACAGAAAGGTTCTGGACCAATGAAGGGCTTTTTAGCTCCTATTCTAGCAAGTCGATCTGCTGCCTCGATTGCTGAGCATGTCACAGCCAACGACCATGTTATTCTTTGGGATGAGGGGTTCCACCTACTGAATGAGTCTGACTGGAGAAAGAGAGTTTTCAAAGAGACAGCTATAATGTCGGCAAAGGAAAACTGTATTTTCCAGCCAAGTTCCACCGTAAGTGCTATCTATTTTCCATTAATTGAAAATGAAGTACAGAGAATTTTTGACAGGCCTAATATAGGAATTAATAATACTAAACGAAGTGGGTATTGAACCTTTGAACGACCTACGATTGATCCCTACTCAGTCAACATGCGTAAGGCGTTCGGAAAGGTTGCGACAAAAAAACTTCCGCTAACATCTAGGACTTACGCCATCTGAGGACGCTAAGTGTTATTGGTTCTTCGTGAAACATCGTGATTTTGTATAAATTTTGTTCTCAGAATTTTTTGTTTTGTGTTTGTGGTGTAACGTAAAGCCTTGCTTCGAAGAGTTTTATATTTGACGACAACGCGTCCTGTAGGCCTATAGCAGTTATACAATTGCAACAGCAATAAGGTGGGTGTAGTCCGTTACTATTTATACTTATCATGTTTTACCGCCATTTCAAACAACACTTTCAATTTCTTTTATTCTATTTCCTTTTATATTTCTCATTTTATTTTCCCTGCAATCCCTATTTAACTAATATTATTTCTATTTGTTAGTTGCAGCTTATGCACCTCTCAGGATGACGACCGAGTAGGTTTAGTTACCAAACGTATGTGTGTGAGAATTTGTTACTGTTATTATTCTAAAATGATTCCTTCTCGCTCGTCAAACTCAAACTTTATTAATAACCGTGACATATGAGAGTAGGCTTTGTTTAAATAAATAAAACCTTTAAAATCCCACTCTCTGCAACTCTAAGAAATACTGAATCAAAATACAAAGTTGTTTAACTCATTGATAGAACACTTCAACTTGGCTTTTCGCAAATTTACAGAGGGCAATGTGAAAAGTACAAGAGTTTGTCTTTAAGAAAACAAATTAAATACATAAATCTAGTTAATATTAATATACAGTTACTGATGAGTTATTTGAAGAATCTGAAAGTATATGAAAATATGTGAAAATAATTTTTTCATGAAAATTGAAATGTGGTAGGCTATACACCACATTTGTAGTTGCTAAAATCTTAGTTAATCGATAACTTTTTTTCATTTTGTTTTTCAGAAAAGATAATGATGAACTTGGATGAAACTGTCCTCAAATAGTTTTTCTACAAGACATTGCTGTTTGTTATTAGTGACAAAACATTAATTAAACATTATGTAATGCCCATATTGTGTTATATAAATTAAATTGATAGTAAAAAAATTATTGTTTATGTCATTTATGTATATCTTAGTACCCTAAAAATTGCTTGTTGTGTTCTGTTCTGTTCTTAAATTAAATTTGCTTTTTCTATAAAATATTTATTGAAGTAAAAAACTTATTATGTTTGTTAACATTTTTTCTAAAGAGAAATTTCAATTAACGTGTTCTCTGCTACGCAAATTTCGTATTTCCTATGCTAGGAGCTGACCTTTTATTTTTTATATCTACAGCCTAAATGAGAAGAAATTACTTTATTTTTTATTTTTGAACCTTTCTAGGTAATAATCACTAGTATTTTAAAGCGGACGCACTGTGTATTGAAAATATCCCCGATACGGGGGTTAACGTGCGGAGCATGCAATGCATTATGTATTGAAAATACTCCCAATACGGGGGTTGGCGTGCAAAGCATGCAATGCACTGTGTATTGAAAATACTCCCAATACGGGGGTTGGCGTGCGGAGCATGCAATGCATTATGTATTGAAATGACTCCCAATACGGGGGTTGGCGTGCGAAGCATGCAATGCACTGTGTATTGAAAATAGTCCCAACACGGGGGTTTGCGTGCAATGCACGCAATGCATTGTGTATTGACAGTACTCCCAATACGGGGGTTAGCAATGCACTATCATACAATTAATATTAAAAACGGTTAACATCATGATGTATTTGTTTTTACATGCTTTTCTTCAACTCACTACCGTTCAACCGATGGCTGGACCGGTGTACGGTCGCCTCGGCTCTTTCCGGATCGCCTCGGGCTGCTCCGTATAGCACATCGCGTTACGACTGCATTCTCGTATAGTAAATTAACCAAAAAAATTACCCTCAGATAGGGGGGAGGGCTCTGAGCACCAAAAGTTTTCGGAAAAATCCAATTTATGACTATAACTAAAAAGTAAAAAATAAAATAGATGAAAAAAATGTTTTGAACAAGCTTTCCTATCCATGAATAACATAAATAGACTGGAACTAAAAAATAAAACATAACCCACAGATAAACTTAATTCTTCCTCAATGAATCTGATATTGTAATGAGACTTGATAGCTTGCAATCTTTTTACTTTTCACAAAATATACATACCCAAAAAGCATGGGGCGTACTCTTTCAAAGTTTCGAAATCATCACGCCCCATGCTTTATGGGTGTGTTTATTTTGTGAAAAGTAAAAAGATTGCAAGCTATCAAGTCTCATTACAATATCAAATTCACTGAGGAAGAATTAATTGTATATGTGGGTTATTTTTTATTTTTTTATTCAAGTCTATTTATGTTATTCATGGGTAGGAAAGCATGTTTAAAAAAAGAGTTTTTTTCATTTATTTCATTTATCAATAGAGAAGCAGAAAAATAGGTATCAATTATATTTAGATACAATGATAAATTTTATCGAAAAACATGCTAGTTTTATACTAAACTTTTAGGAATAGAAAATTTTAGTTACTTTTATGCCCGAGAAAAAGCAAAATTTCCCCAGCAAGCCTACAGTGGCTATCTAACCAACAAACATGTAACACTAGTGGATTTATTTTAAACTAGAGTAGAGTCCACTTTATCCGGCCTAATATGGCGGAGTACCAGGCCGGATACCATAAAAGCCGGATAATCCGGTAAAGGGTTAAAATAAGCCAATAAACGTACATGAGAAAACTTTGCAGTACTACTGTAATTTAAATTGGAATCATTCAATAAAACAACAAATAGATTGACCAAATCTTGGGGTTTATTATAGTAGATACAACCATTGTTACAAGTGTAACATATTTTAACTAGAGTACTGTGTATGTACAATATTGTATAAAAACCTCAAACAAATTTTGCATTAAAGTTGTATAAAAATGATGGAGCAAATTAAAATTTAATGAATTAATGAAGAACATAAAGTGAACTGACTAATTTTTTATAAATATCTTACAAATATATTTTATAATATCAAGGAAACTACACGATCTGCAGCTTGGTAAATAACACTTTACGTACTAACACCTGCTATTTTGCGTTGATACTAGCCGCAACACACAACCGTAATGCCGTTGGCGTCACTACATTGCAGGTGTTCTTACGTGTTGTAAGATGTTTTGTTGAAGTTTAAACTACATCGTTGTTAGGGTAAACGATTCTCCCAAGAAACAACAAATAATATATCATTTTTATGTGAGCGTTAACCACCTGTCTTTTATACTATTTTTGGCTTAGGTAAGTAATGCAAATTGGCATGAGCATAAAAAAAGTATTACTCAAAACATTTATTAGCTGAATTTTTGAAGAAAATAAGAGCTATTACACCCGACCCAACTTGAAAACGGTAGGTCGGAGTAGGACTTTGTTTCTGTTCTCTATACGTTTCAGACCATTTGAAGACGGTACCCAAAATTCATTAATTTATATATATACATATATATATATATATATATATATATATATATATGTTTTATTCCCGGATTGATAAGTGGTAAATATGCTTAAATATTTTTGATTTTTTGGTGAAAGGGTCCTGGTAGGATTCGTCAGATATACATTTTTTGTTTTTCGATCTGTTTCAAAATGGCGGAGTTATACCGTTTAAATAGTTTTTGGGTAGGGATTTGAGGAGTATATAAGCCCAAGTACATTTTGTGAGTCATACGTTCGAAATGCAATTAAACTTACTACAATCCTGTGTACATTGATTTTACGTACAGTTCCCAGAACAAAGAACAAAATTCATAGGAAGCTCCCGTTAAATGATTTTGTTCACTATCCATGTAAGATAATTACACAATTTCTACCACTCATAACTCCGATTTTTGTGAGTTATATAATTCGAAAGGCAATTAAATTTACTATAAACCTGTGCAAAGGTATTTTAGGTACAGTTTCCGGAACAAAATTCATAGGAAGCTCCCGATAAATGATTTTTTCATTATCAATGCTAGGTTTTTGCGCAATTTCTCCCACTCATAAGGCCGAATACAATTTGGGAGTTATGTAACTCGAAATGCAGTAAATTTACTATAATCCTGTACAAAGGTATTTTTTGTACAATTCCCGGAACAAGAAACAAAATTCATATGAAGCTCCCAGTAATTAATTACTAGTTATTCCCTGCTAAGAAAATTAGGCTATATTAATGCGGCACTACTGCTTACACTATTATTTTATTTTATATTTCACAAAATTAATATAGAAAAATATAGTGGGGTTGTAAAAATATTTTTTTTTAATAAGTTTGTTACATAAAGTCTGATAATATTACATTTTTGTTTTATTTATCTATAGCTCTTCAAAATAAAGTACAGTACCGATATTTGCTAATATATAGGCCTGTTACTGTATGCTTATATTCATTCATATCAATTCTCTGTGTAATTAATATGAAGGTGGTGGGGTTCAGTGAAAAGTGGGGAGTGGGGAAGGCACCAGTTCCGTTCCCTCCCTACACACACACAGTGAAAGTAAAGTACATTCATCTTTCGCTTAGTTCATAGTTGCTTCGTTGGCTTATTGCTGTTAGTGTGTGCTTGTAGTTGATAGTGTGTCAGTTGCTGTTAGTAGTTTGGTGAAAGACATTGCCAGGTTCTCAATTTCAGGCTGCGACGTGAGAGTAGGCCTTTACAAGAGTGTTGTGTCGAGTAGTTTTTCGTTCATTTTGTGGTTTGGTGAATTAGTGCAACATGGCAAATATCTTATTAACAGGATGTCTCGTGTTATCTTGTGTCTTTATCCAAGGAACCTATGGTAAGTTATTTGATGATACAAAATAAATTTCTTAGACTTAAGCGAATTTAAAAAAGGTATTAGTGCTGATGAGGGGACCAGGGACAGGAGCATTTTTTTTACATAGGCTATTCAAAACGGGACACTTGACGGAGTCTAAAAACGCAAATCGGAACAGTCGCTGACAAAATAATAAGCCTAGGATAGGGCCTATTATAAAAATTTCGAGGGAAAGAAAACGCAAAGGCTAAATTGTAGGTTAATACAATTTTTAGTTAGACCTAGCCTATGCAACAAAATAAACAAGCAACTAAAATCGTCCCTTTATTAAATAGGATAAACATTAATAAGCACATTGTAGATGTCTTGTAACATCCGGTCGCTGCTATGTGTTAGTGCTGTCTTCCTCTTGTTCTTTATTCTTCTGTCCATTTGTCACTTTTAAAGAGTAACATAAACAACCAATGTGAAGTAGAGGTGTGATTAAAAATGAAAAACTCTATCTTATTAGACTATACCATGCTTCATTAGCAAAATCTTTCAAAGAAGACTTAATTTTAATGAATTGTTGGTTTGCAACTATTATAGCCTTTCCTGACACTTGTTAAAGTGACTTTTTGGGGCTACAACTAACAGGATACCTTGCCATATTGTATGCACAAAAAAAAAATGCTCTAATACATAATTGTAATGTTCAATTCGGTATTTGTTTACTTTAACTTGTCAATCAAAACTACTATAAACACACAAACCTGAACTTTTTTCTTAATGAATATAGTATTTATACACTTCACTATATTTAACCATCTTCAACACGTACAACATTAAAAACATTAAAAACTTTCAAATAAAAAGTTCCTTATATGGAGAATTACATTGTGAAGTGCCGACATGTTTTTCTCACCGATCTACCAGCGTTGCCGGATTGTTCTTGTTGTTTTGAAACGAACAGTTTAGGCAACTCATTCGAATTATAAATAATGTGATAATACGACGAAATATTATAATTATACAAATATTATAATCATA
>JAGFPH010014128.1:0-17226 GCA_018207615.1 Philaenus spumarius | reverse complement strand
TAGCATTAAGATTTTACCTAACATTATGTGTCTCTGTTGCGTCTTGTAAGAGGAGTTTTTCTAAACTCAAGCTTATTAAAAGTGATCTCAGATCTACTATGAGCCAAGATCGACTCTCTAGATTAGCCATTTTATCTATTGAATGATGAGGCTTTTTCTCAGTTTGCAGAAAACAAAGTTGGAAAGAAGATGTTCTAAATAAAAAGATTTTTTTTTAAACAGTTCAGTTTGTTAATATTGCGCACAATTTTTGTTTAAAAAATCAGATTATATCATTTAACCACTTAAGTGTATGAAAAAAGTAGGAAAAAATCATGTAGGCTTAAGTAAAATACGAAAACTAAGACTTTTCCTTTCAAAATTTATATTTTCTCTTAAAACTTTAATAATAAAAGTCCCTGCCCATTTTAGCCTTACTCAATGTAAACCAGGAATTAAAACTAATGGTCTAGTATAATGTTGTATGATATTGTAATAATAATGTTAATAGGAGGACTACTATGTATAACAATTTTGTATTTCGTTCAAATTTATGTAAGTTATTTATATTAAAATGTTTATATACAAATTCTATAAAGCATGCAATTTACTTTTCCTTTCACTCCTTTGTTTTCATAATTTAAATACTTCAAATAACTTCTGTTAATTGTATGTTTCTACCATAAGAAAATAAGGCTCAACAATGTTTATTGTGCAAAGTTAGGGGGGGGGGCAAGTTGAAATTCCGCCCCGGGTGTCACAAGACCTTGCTACGCCACTGATCCAAGTGCCTCTGTTCTAATCAATCATCATTCTGTGAAAATATCAGAATATACATTATTGCAACTCGAACCTGTTTGCATTCATGCAAGTGTAAATGGGAAGCGAGCGGTGAAATTGTGAATCGCCGCAAGGTTTAGCGAATGAAAAGAGCAGGAGGAAGTTCTCTAGTATTAGATTAAGAAGATTTAGATAAAAATGTGTACCCTAAATTTTAAATCATAGCAAAGCAAGCCAAGAGTCAAAATTTAAAAATCTTGATTAGCCTACTTCTAATTTTTGTTTTAAAGTTTTATACACAATAATCCTGATGGCCTCTGTAGTTAACACATAGGCCTACCTGAAAGATTTTAAAATCAAGGCTAACAAAATGAATGATCAAACTCCCTGATATGTAAAACAATCAGCAAAAAGGAAATATATATCCACATAATGCAAATATGTTTTTTTTTTAAGCATGCATTTGATTTTACAACATGCACTTCTAAGTAACATATTTTCTAACCAGTGTCAATAAGATACCTGAGATCTCTCATTTGTATTATGGTTATTATCAATTACTGTGGAATGTTCACTGTGTGCTCTCCCATCAACATCTTCACAAGAAGAATGATTTTGGTCGTCAGGATTAGTGATTGTATGATATGGGGAGGTTTCTCTCTGGCTTCTGTACAACTGATGGTTATCAATATTTGTGTTTTGCTGGTGCAGGTAAGGTCCTTGTTCACCAACATCATTTCCATAGCTTGTGCCTGCATTATCCTAAGAAATATGCCATAATTCCAATGTTTAGTATGCTAGTATTTCAAAACTTAATCAACTTCTAAATATTACTTATCCTAACCAAATGGTTTTAACCATTTAAAATTTGAGACATTTTACCAAATTTAATAACAAAATTAATTTTTAGGATTTTTTATTTAGCCTGATTGCTTTGTATTAATTTTAAAAAACTTGTTTGTTTACACAACAAAGTTCAGAACTCAACAGTGAATCATAGGCTCCGGGAGGTTTGAATACAGGGGGGTGCAAAAACACTGGGGGTCTAGAATACCCCACCCCCTCCCAGAAAAAGGGGAGTCTGGAGAATTTTCAAAAAATGAACCTTTTAAAACGTGTTTTAAACCATCATAATATCACAATAAACCTTTCAAGTTTTTCTCTATGAAAGGAAAATTGAGGCTTCTAGAATCAAAACTCATCACATTATCCAAAAACTGAATTTTTCAGGAGGGAAAAAACCGATATTTTGGCCTACATTACAGATTAATTAAAAGAAATGTGAGGTTTCTATTAGGTGAAAATGAGGCATACAAAACCGATAAACTACTTTTTGGGGTGTTTTTCTAGGAATGTTTTTAAACAATTAGTGATTAAAGTAGGATTGTGTGAGTTTTGACTATCAACTTTGGATTTTGTTAGTTTTGATTATTACTTTAAGGATTACGTTAGTTTTGACACAAAATGGCGATTTTTGTTAGTGTTAGTTTCGACTTTAAACATTATAAGTTATTAATTATTATTTAATCACTTGTAGATCCGTTACAAAATAAACTTAACACTAACACACTAACAAAAAAGCCTAATGTGGAAAGATTACTAGTTGACAAAATAGAAAACACAGCAATAGTTAAGATGATATTCTAAAACAGACAAGTAATGTGACCTAAATGTTGCCTTTTCATTGGTCGATAGATTGTTCTTTACAAAACTGACACTATCTAATGGATTATGTGAGTTTTGACTCAAACACTAAACTTAGAAGCCTTTTTACAGGGATTTTGTTGGTTTTGATGAAAACAAGATTCAGATTCGTTGACAAAAATCCTATAAGAATCCAATGCTAACTCAATTTAGTCAATTTTTGACTTAATCACAACTCTCTATTCCACGCGCCCCAGATATAGGGGCGTCATTGACTTACATTAGACGAACAGACCTTAAGGAAATTACCACTAAGAACATGAACGTAACACACTATTGTAGCCATCGCAGGAAACGAATACAGGCGAATGACAAACTTATTGATTTAGCAGTCAATAAGTTTGGACAGAAGCCAAGAAGGTTGAAGTTTTTGTTTGAAAAATAACGGATAACAAGTTTGTATGTATCATAACAATAAATGTTGTGATCTAGGTGCTCGTAATATTGCTCTTAATGTGTTTGGTTCAATACAAAATATTTTGTAAAAAGCACTTGTGGTTATTTAGTTTTCCTAGGGTAAATTTTTCTTTATTTTTCGAGCCAGGGGGTGCAACTGCACCGTCTTGCACATATCTCCCAGCGCCCATGCAGTGAATCCAATAATCTAGATTTATTAGGCCTAATTGTTTTAAATATTTTTGTTCACCTTTGTTGTAAGCCAAAGAATTGTATGACAAAAAAATTGGACCTAGCTACAACAAAATTTTACTAGAATTTAGTTTATTTTTAATTTGAAAACAGTAGGCCTACGAACAAATCTGTAACCTGCATCCTATGCATTTCAATAATAAACGCTAATTGCACAAGTCAGTTAAGGCTCCGTCAAACAAAGTGCGATCAGATCGCAATGACTTCAGCGATCTCTGTTTTACAAAGTATCTACACTCATGCGAAACTGGAAGCGGGCAGACATAGCAATCAGTCGAGACCGCGGCAACCTTCACGGATTTTGATTTTTACAGAGATCGCGATGTCTGAAGCGATACAAATTAAAAAGTTAGTTGAATTGTTGCAGGTTTATCTGCATTTGTACCATACGCAACACCCACATTACAAAGATGTGATGAAAAAAGCTGAGGCGTGGACAGAAATTGGTGCTGGACTAGGACTCAGTAATAAGTAGCATTTATTTAATACTAATATCATACCTACTCACAAGAAAATGTTGAGTACGGAAAAATCTACACACAATGTGAGTGTTACCCTCATTCACGGGATCTTTTAAATTAATGAACACTGCACACACGAGAACTGTGTTGTTCAGAATTTAAAATATCAACAGTTGCCTCATGACTACCTGGCCAAATACTAAGTTTCAAAATAAATACATTTTTATTTTGCCAATTGAATTGCTTATAAACAACTTCTTTCTTCAGCAATACAAAACTAACAAGCAACTTTGAATCAATTACAATAGTCTACTGGTGATCATGTTCGGAAAGCATTTATTTTCCTAGAAATATAGGCTACTGCTACTAGAAGTATAGGAATGAATAATCTTTAAGCAAGTCATAGAACAAATCAATTATTTATCTTCACATAGATACTTACTATCTTCATACTTTAAAAAAATAGACCTAAACTCATCATTGTTGATCAGTCTTCAAATTTGCAGATTTTAAACATTATTAGTAAAGTTTAGACTTTATAATAATGTAGGGGTATAGACTCTTTGAACAAGGTAAATAAAGTGTCCTAACAATTTTAAATGCATTTTTTATAACCATGAAAATCAACTACCCCAGCGAATCGGCCCCAGGATTTGGTAGGTGTAAGGCTTCTTTTGTTCACCGCGGCAGGTCGCAGCAGTCCATCGCTGCGGCCAATCGCTGTCCCAAATTTGTCGCTGCGATCGATCGGTGTCGCATGGAGGGGGTAAAAGTGCTGCCAACCACATTCGGCAGTCACTCAAAGAATCCCACAAAAACGCCTTAACTTAACTTCATCTATAAATCGTTCAGTGTTAATATCGGTTAAAACTAACGAAGTCATTTTGTGTTGTATACCACGCAAGTTTTATCAGCTTCAAAACGACACGACCACACGACTACAGTAAACACAGACGAATAACAAGCCCACGTGTCGTGACGTTCGAGGTGGCTTGGGTTGGCAGCAATGCGAGAGCGGGAGCGGGCTGCCGCGTGGAATAAACGGTCCTATACAACCCAATGCATATAGGAACCACTCGCTGCCAGCTCTTTCTAAGTGGAGGCGACTGAATTTACAAAACGCTTCAATACACCGCTACTTCTGAGACCGCTCCTTTTTGAATAAAAGTACCTATTTAGGGCAATGCACTTACAAAATCGCGGTGACAGGCCGCTGCGACCTGCCGCGGTGAATAAAAGAAGCCTAAAAGGTCTGTCAATTAATTGTTTTCTAGACTTTACTTACTAATAGTCAAGAAAATTGGGAAAACTTGAAGAATCAAAAACAAGACCGGGTAAAATATTTTCAATAAAAATTAAGAAAATAAATATGAGGAAATTTACCCTGTGATTGTGCTGACAAATTATTCATCCCAAAAAAGTAACTTTTAAAATCTTAGACTAGAACCATCTTTCTGATACAATATAAATTTAAATCTGTACATCTTAATTTATTAAATTTGTTTTTAACTAAACAATCTGGAGTTGATAATTCAGTGAGTTTAGGAATTGGTACAATAATAACTTTTGGTGGTATCTAAAACAACAATGTACTATTATAAAGTTGTACGATAACAATGGATTCAATCAAGAAAAATCACCAATAATAAACAGACTTAAAATGATGTAATTATATTTTTTAAATAATTTGCACATTTAAATTAGATTAGATTTTTTTGCAAATAAGTGTAAATGACACAGAATCGCCCAAGTCAAATTAAACTTTGTAAAATTAAGCACATAGGCCTACATAAAGAAAAACTTGTCATGGCAAATTTATAACCACTAACTTTTTATTGAAAAAGTTAATATTTCCATAACACATGATACGCTTGTATGATTTTGTTTTTCAGAGCAAGTCCTGCAATGGGTAAAATACTTTGAAAGTAACTAAATTTATAATAAACATACAAAAAAAGTGATACAATTTATAGCTGCAGCTACTCAAAAAAGTTAATTTTACTAATAAATAATGGGCTAGGCCTATAACACCTACAAGAGGGATATAGAAAAATCTCAAAAATAAAAAGTTCTCAAAACATTGTGTTACATCATATTATTGTTTCAGTATTAAAGTATTTTTCAGAAGTTTATTGTAAATTTTTAGATACTGTACTTTCAAACTCCCTATTTCTAAAACAACAATAGCCTACTAAATCATTGTAGCCTACCCAAGTCCAAATATATTCTATCCTACAAAAAAGAATCATCTAATTAATTGCTTACAAAGTTAAAAAAAAGTCTGGTATAATTGATAAACTTCGCCTTTTATGAAGTCAGTTAAAAACGGACACAAATATAACTTTAAAAATAAATTATTCTTTAAAAATAGCTATTCCAGCTTATACCTCGACCATTTTGAGAAGACATAGCTACATAACATTTAACTAATTAATTATAGGCCTACTGAATGGCTATTTGGACAAATATTTTTAAATTTAAGTTTGTTATTCCAGTAATAACTCCTCAACAATTCAAATAAAATCCAAAAACATAGTTTTCTTATTGATTTCTTTTTGGAGGGTTAGTGATCAGTAGGCCTACAATGTGGAGAATTTAAAAAGTAACTAACTCTAAAAGGCTGAGCTATCACTGCTCCCTCCTTCAGCAAATATTTAGGCCAACCTTACACTTTGATTAGCGTATATAGAAATCCTTACAAAAACATGTTAGGTCTATATTCTATGATTTGTAAATAATTTTAAGTTCTTACTGGAAGATTATTATGTATTTTTTGTAATACACTCTTGCAGGTGACAGATTTCTTCATATTCTCCTGTTTTTTTATTGATTTATTTATGAAAAACTCAGTTATAAGATCTTCATTACCATCTCGTCTTGCTTGAATTAAAACAATCATAGTGTCTCTCTGAAACAGAAAACGTATTTAATTTAAAACTGAATGACTTAGGAATGTAATTTAACCAATTATTTTAAAACTAAAAGTTATTTAGGCCCATTAAGTAGGGGAGACTTGCACAGTACTGGACACTGCCCAGTACCAGGGGTTTACGCCGTTCCTGTACTGCTTTTTATTAATTTTTTGTACGTTTTGTTTTAACGCTGCAGTGGACCATCCACTCTCTCAACCACACTCATTCAACACTCGGTTTAGAATTTTACGTCCGCCAATCGAAACACCCTCAAGATATCCCCACACTACAGTGCGTTGCGACTATGCGAGCCAACTACAGTAAAGTCTCTCACATTGTCCCTCAGCTCAGAATCGAAATGGAAGCACCAGAACCCTACACGCCTTTGATGTTCGGTGAACGCTGCGAACGGCTACAAATTAGGCTTTTTCACACCAAAGCCGAGCCGAACCGGGCTGGGTGAAGCGTTGCCAAGCCAAGCCAAGCCGAGCAAAATCTGCGTGTGTCGAAATGAAACTGAGTCTCACGCAGTAGGTTTTCTAGCCTTCCTAGCAGTCGCAGTTGCAACGTAGTGCCACTGGCATGGACACCGTGCTAGACTGAAAAACGCTGGCAGAAACAGCTTGAAGTAGTGGGAGACAGGCCTTCTCAAAATCTCTCGGTTGAGCCCGGCGTCCTATTTGAAAGCTTTCATTGAAATACTGCGTAATCAGTGGTCAAGCGATTTTCGTCCGGCCTGGCTTTGGTGTGAAACCCGCCTAAGAGACCGATGATTCAGAGTCGAGGAGGCCGAAAAGTTTAAAAACCTGTGATGCTTAAACTTCTGTATTATTAAATTTTTTGGCATGAAAAAGTTTATAACATATATTTATGAGATTATTGTAATCAAAATAAGACCAAAGATGATATAATTTGGACCACTTTTAGTGATTAAAACTTATCGAATACCTCATTTCATTTCAAGATTAGTTAATTTAAAAATAATTATCCCAAATGAGAGCACAACATGGAATACAAACAAACAATGGTGTACACTGACAAACGCCGTCACAAATATCAGGTTGAAAGGTGTCCCGAAAGAGGAAAATATTTAAACGTAGGTAACTGAACACCGGCCACACGGCAATTTAGCGTCTGTATTTGTGTGTTGTGTTCTCGTGATAAGCTTGCTTGCATTTAATTGTTCTTGTAGACGAAAAGTAATTATCTTGCTGTAATACATAAAAGAAAAGTAATTTCTTGCTATAATACATCAAATTTGTTTAGGTTTACAGTCTTTTACCGAGGATTTAAATTTCCGATAAATTCTATTGACTAAATAAGAGACGTTTAAAATACTATGTGTCTCTAAAATTTGCTATGTGCTATATACAAGTACAAAAATAGTCACATATACATGTATACTTTTCTTATAAAAGTAAGTATATTATTGGCACCCTTAAACTCACCAAAGATACGTAAAATGGGAGTTTTAGAAGTTAAAATTTTAAAAAAATCCGGCTGAGTATTTCTGCTCAATCCCGGCAGCGTTCCGGCACTGGAAAAATTACGAGTAAATCCCTGTCCAGTACCGGACAGAGCGTGTTTCTTAAAACAATCTGCCATCTAAAAACAATAGATGGCAGATAGATGAAATATTCCACACCCTTTATCACTTAAAGTCGTTGTACAGTTATTAGCCTTGTCGCGCCAGTGTTGTCTGAGTAATTAGCGAAAAAGGTGTTTTTGTCCAGTTGGGTGCTTCCCCACGATAGATTTCAGCTTCTGTTCTGTTAGACTTGGTGAATAGAATGAGTTTAACAATTTTTTGTGTTAACTCCACTTTCATACTGAATAGGAAGCAGTAAGTGAATTTTAATTTAAAACGTTAATTTACGGTTATGAATTTAAATACTTCCCCTCCTTCATTTGCTCAGTACCGGACAGACAACACTTTCCTAGAAGCTGCGTACAATGAAGCCTGTCCTAGATGGATGAACAAATCAATATATTGCGGGTTTGGTTAGGACAGCTTTTATGACTATATGCAGGATGCATCTTGCAAAGTCTGGTTTTTCAAGTACTGGGTTCTGGGCTCTAACCGTTGAAGAAGGACGTATTTAAGGTTTGGGCTACCTTGCTGCGTCTCATTTCACTCAAGTCAATGAAGCTCTCACAAGATCCACAGTTTCCGTGACTACAAATCCTACTCCCGAGGACTGAACAACCAGTAAACAGTGACTGCAGAAGAGAATGTAATCCCAAATGGCTCAATGTTTGCACCAATTCTTTCATGTTCAACACCAACCTCTCTGCTCTGCATAACGTCAACTTCAAGTGTTGCCACAGTGAAAGCCACACAAACATCTCCGGCTCCTACAAACACTTCTCGCTACTGTGGTGGACCTGGAGACTTCATGTCTCATTAATTTCAAGTTGTGACCGATAGGATTTTTCCCATCACAGATGAGGCTAGATAGAAAATCATTCAGATAAAAAGGAAAAGTGAAAAAAGTGAGATTTTAACTGGAAGTCCTTACAAAGATATGCTAGAGAAGAAAGTAAAGGAATCAGATGAAAAGATTTAAAAAAGCAGCAATGAAAAAAGAAAAAAAATACAATGTTTTATATTAGCAAAGGGGGAAAACCAAACAACTTGAGTTGAGGGTGAAACATAAAAATATTGGTCCTACGAAGAAAACTTCACTTTAAAACTAACGTCCTTAAAAAGGAGACCACAGAAATAAACTCCAACAACCAAAATAGTGCATAATTTGTAGAGACAACAGAAGAAGATTTTATACAGTGCACATCTTGCAAGCGGAGGGCAGAAATCGCTTGCATAGATCAAGAAAATCTCATTTATTAAAATTGTGAAAATTGCTCATAACTTTCGTCATTAACATTTTTTACTGAGTTTTTTGTTATATGTTGTATTTCATTAGAATGACATATTAATTAATCAAATATACCATCACTTAGCAAAATAACAACTATACTTATCTTAATAATAAATGATTTTTGAAAGTATCCGGTACTGGGCATATGTTTTTGACAGTTGTCATTATTTGATACTTTTTCATTTGTTCATTTCATTCTTTTTAGTACCTATTGTTTTTTTGTAAAAGTGTTAATTTTTAGTTATAAATAAACCTTTAAACTTTTTCTTGTTGCAATTTTATTTTGTTACAATACATATAAAAAATGTTATTGTCAAAAAGCTAGGGTGTCCTGTACTATGGAAGTCTCCCCTACTAAGGAAACATAGATAATTGGGAGAATAGGCTATAGGCCTAATCAATTTGAGATCATAAAAACAGGAACACATAATTTTCACTTTATAAAATTCTATAATAGGCCTACATAAATACTTTCAAACAATGTTAAGTACTGCATTAAAAAAAATACATACAGGTAAGTTATTGAACTTTAATCACAATTTGTTCCCGGGGCATATTATGCAGACACTTTGGAAATTTGGAAGTAGAGTTTGACACCTCTTGTAAAAATATTAGCGAGTGATAAAGGGATATGAAGTCCAGGCTAATACATAGGCCTATTGATTTCCTTTGTTACTACTCTCTCTGTAAAATGTTTACTTTAAAAATAATATAAGTAACATATTAAAACAAAAAAACTTAGATAGTATGGTAGGCCTATATTTTATTTTTAGTCTCATAAATGTTTTCTAGAATTGAATTTGAAATATTCGAAATTAAATTGAATTATTACAATTAATTATGAAAGTTTAGGCCTACGGTATACTACATGTTTAAAATTCTGCCTAATTACAATAAGCCTAGACCAAAGGTTTTACTATAAAGTTTGTTTTTTTAAGTGAGATTACACTTTACTAAGCTCATATTATTCAGAGTTATCAAATAATAGGTCTGACCGTATCAACCATAAATATAACTTCAGATAGTAGGCCTAGCTGCCTATAAAATTTAGGTTGTTGGCTTAGACCTAAGTATAAAAATCAAAGGAAAAGAATCTATGATTATTATAATTCAAAACTGCACCTTTAGATTGGCCGGTATTTCAAACTTCTTTGCCACTTTCTGAAGTTCCCTGTACGTTAAAGATGTTAAATACGAATCACGAAAACGAGTCTTGGCGTAACCTACGAAACTATCCATGTTTTACTTTATTAAGGCAAATTACACTGAGAAAAACTTAAATACATACATACACGCTGACACAGAATCAGAAACTAGTTGTACTACACATTAATACCGCAAGACATTTAAGTAAATACTTGTATGGATTGTATAAGTGAGGCCTTTTGGCGAAACTTGAGTACAGCGAATTATATGGGTTACACCAGCGAGTTTTCTTCTTTTGTAGTTACTGTATTTGCCTTCTAGTCCAAGATCTGAAGGGGGTTGATCATGCATGGAAAGCCTGACGCAATTTTGTTTCTGATTATTGTTATAGACACTGTAGTGATCATAAAAAGCCATGTCGTCGCCCCCCAGCGTGGTCGACACCTTCAAGGGAAGGGGGGAATATGGTGGGGGTTCCGATTATTAAAACGCTTATAACTTGAGAACCGTTCAAGATAAAACATTGAATAAAGCGACAATATACTCCATAAAATATGAGCTTTAAAAAAGGTTATTACGTTTATATTCGTATAGTTGTTGGTTTATGAGTAAATATCATTTGTATTGGTAAATGAACAAAAATGGTGATTCAAATAAGCAAAACCAAAAGTTTTGTACCAAGAAAATCACTAAATATATCAAATATAGAGATTTAAGTTATTAAAAGTGCTTCGATAAATTTAAGAAAGCATGTTGAACAGTTAGTTAATGCTACTGTAGAGGTGTTTTGAGATGTTTTATACGTAGCACTAATACTGTATATACAAGTGCACCGCGCGCGCCACCGGCGTCGAAAACCCCACATTTTTTACCTTGTTCTAGTTTTTTCTAATTTTCAGTATGAAGGACTGGTTTGACAAAAAAAATCATTCAATCCTTTTTTAAAGAACAGTAAACTTACCACAATTTAAAATGAAAACCATCTTCCTGAAGATAATACTTTTCGAGTTGCAGCCATTCAAATTTCAAAAAAAATTTCAAAATTTGCAAAAGTTGTTAGTTTTTAGATAGCATTTGTGTTTTTTTCACCCTGAAACAAGGGGTTTTCAGCAAAACTGATAAGGACTAACTTTAAAGTAGAGAAATATAACTTTAATATGTGACCGAAATGGGATTTCTACCATGAATAGGTTCTGAGATACAGCCGTTTGAATTTTGGGCACACTTCAAAGAAATAAATAATATGGAATTAAAAAAAAACCAAAAGTCATTGAAAAATGTAAGTTGCTAGAAAAGGGAACAGTTACATACAATAACATCACATTACATTAATTAAATGAAACAGTTTATATTTAGGAAAATAAAAAATGTTATATAACTTCTTTTACAGTAAAAAATATTACAGTTGTTATTTTTAAAATACTGTATTAAGTTAATGTGTTATAGAATTAATGTAGACTGTATGATTTGTTTTGAGGTTAAAAGTCATTGAAATATAAATTTGTATACAATTCTTTTTTCAATTTAATTCTTCATAATAAACTACTTAGGCCTACAAACAAAAAACTATATTTAATTGGGACCTTGTACAGTAAAACCCCGGTTAACCGAACTTGGGTCAACCGAAACCCGGGTTATCCGAAACGCCTCCGAAAATCGGAAATCCAAAAACAATAGCCCTATTGTATATACAATATTTATTTATTTAAAAAAATCAAAGTTAAAACCTTTTTCTATAACTTAAACATCTATTAGAAAATAAGTAGCGGCTTTAAAACAAATGTGCCAACTGCCAATGTGAAACTTTGAATTCAGTTTTCTCAAGACTCCAAAAATGTTAGAAGTTCCCCTTTTGTTTGATGTCGGGCAGCTTATTTTCTCACGCCTCAGAACCAAGCCGCGAAATAAACAAACTTTGGTAATTGTTTGTATTTCTTTTCTCACGGAGAGTCAACGCCGGCTGACGTCAGGGTTATAGAATACAAGGGCTGGTCAAGGCCGACTCTACTACAGTCCGGAGTGCTTCCCCCTTCCCCTAGCCGCTACGTCACAGTCTGGGTTGAACTCAGCCATAGTGTAAGTGGAGCGCGCTTTCATTTACACGTTCCTGGACCTTTTTACCGTCATTTATTTATAATGAAACTTATATATTTGATTTCTGCATGAAATACGGAATACAGCGATGTAAAAATCTTTTACTTAAGTAAATATTAAATAAATTACGTAAATAAATCTACTAATTACCATGCACGGTTTGCTTCCTGTTGGGCAGGGAGGTAGGCCTAAGTAAAAACTTTGACTTATAAATAAAATCATACTGTATCTTATATTAGATCAGTATGCACATTTTGATAGATTTTACATTAAATGATCATTACAAAGGTGTAACATCGATAAAAACTACACTTTTCTTTTTACAATATACAGGTTGTTTAAAAAAATGTGGACTAATAATTAATTCACCTACCGTACATGTTTATTGCATCATTTACAATAAAAACTTCCAATAATCATAAGTACTAAAAGGCTCCGTTTATCGTTTACTCGACATTTTTTTTAGTAAATAATGTTTACCTCTAGAATGTTTTAACCATTGAATCCAAACTTTGACACGGCTAATTATTACGTCAAGACCAAGTTAATGTAAAATAAGTAGCCAAATCTAATTACCCATTTAAAAATTTCGACTATTTAAATATTTTTTATAACAATAACTCAAAAACCATACTTTTTTTATAAAAAACATCAAAATCAATTGTGCAGTCTGTTTTATTTTCCATCGAATCATTCGATTGGCAAAACTGTAAAAACTATTGGACAAAGGACAACAATTCAACTTAATAAATTGGTTAAAATTATTTATTGCCTTTGTTGATCTTGGGCCCGTTAAACTAATGGACATTGTTTACAAAAATATACTGTATTGAGTTATTCTTATTTAATTATTAATGTAAGAATAATGTTCACAAAAACAATTACTGGGCCACCTCTGTCTAGAAGCTTGCAACAGTACACTTGAAGAGAACTGTGAGAAGTGCCAGAAACCTCTGTCCGATATAGTGCATGTAGTATTTTCAAAAATGTCCAATATTTTGCTCAATAACTGTTCTAAAGTTAGAACAAACTTTTGTGACTCCAAGTTGTCAAGAAAAAGAAAAGTGGATAAATTTAATTAACTTATATAAAGACTGCGTATGTCACCATTTCATCACCAAACGTAATATTTGACCTTAATAAAATATAATTGTATGTAGTTTAAACGTAGATTTGAATTTGTAAAATAAATTTGTTTACGCTCTAATTATTATATTATATTTGGTTTCTGTTACTTTTATAAAACCTAGATATAGTAGCTTAAAAACCCAGTGCAATATATGTAACTTCGAAACTTACGTTGTTTTATATAGATAAAAAGTACTACACTACTTATAAACATGTTTTAGAATTGAGTGGTTTATTATTTAGTTAAGTTTAAATTTTCAGCGAAATAGGACGAAGGGTTTTGACAGTAGACCAGTTTAAAGCAGAGTATGTCGGGGCGCGCCATATGTTTCTTACAGGAGTCACCGGCCGGGTACCGTGACCGTGACGTCACGAATTCAGTGCTCCGGCCTGTAGTAGAGTCGGCCTTGGGCTGGTCCACTTCTTTGATGTTGACGCTCGCCGACTGTCCCAACCTTCCTCTCGCCCCCCTCCTACTGTGCGTCCGGACTTTAGTTGGCAGTACAGTACTGAGTAGAGGCTATGCAATGCATTTCATATGAAGTTTCCGTACTACTACCCGCATTGCTGACATCGGCGCTCTATGAATTCACTGAATGTGTAGATGACGTAATTTTGTAAATAGTATCAAATTAAAGCTAATAAAACTGTCTTTCCTCATATGACACCAAGAAATGTTCATACATTTGTTATATATTTTGTATAGGATTTTATAACTGAAACCCAACTGAGAAGGACATAATAATGTAGTATGCATGGATTTTTTTTAAACTTTTCGGTCAGGTAACTTTTTCAAGCCGGAAAGTTGTACAAAATTAGATAAATTTGACTTTTTTACTTGGGCTGCTTAGTTTAGGCAGTAGGAGCCGCAGAAGTCAAGAGTTGTCATGTTGTCATTGTGTATTTGTAAGTGGCGCGGTGCCATCGCAGTGTTTCTGCTTGCCATTGTATAAATTTAAACTCAATGTTTATCAGTTTTATCTGTTTTATACTAATGTGCCAATACCTATATGTAATGTGGTTTCACAAACACACCCTAAACCAGCCGAGAACAAACTAACACTGTTAACACTGAACAATGAAATGGGACAGAAGAAGAATTTATTCCTTATCTGTTTGCAGGAAATGCCAGAGCATAGGGTTATTTCTGTTGTCACAACACTTAAAGAGTCGGCTCTAGCTGTCGGCCATGTTGTCTGACATTCCATAAGACCAATGTTAAATTAAAATCCAAATTTTTTCTTTATTTTTGATCGGATAATTATGAACGATATATCATTTTAAAGCTATGGCCAATATGCATGCAAATGGCTTTTCCAAAACTAAGAAAAACATTTTGTCTAATATTTATTAACAATTTAAAACATTGATTTTTAATATTTTTTATGTTGTCACTATTAATTATAGCGAAAAACTACCAAGCCATTCGCATGAACTATTTCGTCCCCAAGAGTTTGGTATTTTTTTTTTTTAATGCTATTTGAACAATTGCGGGTTTTAAATGGATTTAGGCTGAGCAATGTCCGTGTAACCTACCGCCGCTATAGGGTGACTTTAAATATTTGTTTAATTTGTAACTATTAATTATAGCGAAAAATTACCAAGCCATTCGGATGAAGAATTTTGTCCCCAAGAGTTTGGTATTTTTAAAAAAACGCTATTTGAACAATTGCTGGTTTTAAATGGATTTAGGATGAACAATGTCCGCGTAACCTACCGCCGCTATGCTGGAGTCGCAGGTTGCTTTCTGTTTTACTAGAGCCGACCCTTAACTGCGCCAAAACAGTTCTTTCATAACAAAAATAATATTATTTGTAGTCTTGGGTTTCTTTGTTTGTTTATGGTTGCTGCAAAACAATCTTATAACATACTGTATACTACATTCCTTTTTTTTTTATTTATTAGACAGCCATAATTGTATTTTATCGACATTTATTACTTCTTAAATCATTTTTATATTACTGTTCACAATACTGAATATAAGTTGAAGACTAGGTGGTAACTATAACTTGTGAACATCCTTTTTAATGAATCTGTGAGTAACGATATCGCCTTTGTCGACATGCAGTCGCGTCGCCAGCCACAATCGCATGTTGTCAGGACGGATAGTAGCCCCTCAACCGTCCATATGGCCTGTACTGCCAACTAAAGCCCGGACGCACAGTATGTGACGTCACTGTGGTACCATGACGCGCCGGGCACACTGCACCGACCGGTACGACCGGGATTTTTATAAAAGTTAAATGCATGTTTATTTATGGAGGTGCGCGTACTAGGCCTATACACCGACCGGTACGACCGACTGTCAACGGTCAATTCGTCACTTTCGCAGTTTTGAAAAAAGTCGGAGTGAAAGAACTTTCGGACAATCCGCGGCGTGCCGTGCTGGTCGTACCGGTCGGTGTTAGCAAGTCGTACGATCGACCGGTACGACCGAGATTTTTATAAAAGTCAAATGCATGTTTCTTTATGGAGGTGCGCGTATTTTACACCATTTGAATGTATATTAGCCATTTGAGTTTTGATTACTTTGGTGACAAGATGGATGTAGGTGTACTTATTTCTTTGGTACAAAATATTCCAGAGATATATAATATGAGGCATCCGGACTATTTTAATAACTCAAGAAAAGACAACTGCTGGGAGGAAATGTATCATGGTATCATGAAGCAATCCTTTAAGTTTTCTTCTTTACCAATGTTGTTATCAATCTAGTAGCATTTCATAACCTCTAACTAATGTGCAATGTCTATAATGTGTATCAACCGAGGTTTATCTGCACTAATATTTAATAAAGAGGTAGTTTTTTTTTTGTATTTAGGGGGTAATCTCTGGAACTACTAAACCTATTGAAAAAATAGTTTTACTAGTAAAAAGCTACACTATCCCTGAGTAACATAGGCTATAATTCATTTCGATAAAAACCTTTTTTTATTTCAATATTTGTAAATTTAGTCGGATAAAATTCTTAGGTTAGGCCTAGACTGATAAAAAACACATGTATTTACAATTATTACCATAGCAACCAATTGAATAAAATAGCTATTTGCTCCAATATTTCCAACAGCTGATTTCAAACTTTGAATCAATTATTTTTGTATTTCTAGCTTTTAGGTTAGGGGTTTAAGTGTAGACCTGAGCCTTGCTGGTTCTTTTAACCATTGTTATAACGAATTTTATAAAATATACGACATAATTTAATTTGCACATTTAACATTATTTACCATCTTAGCTTTGGGGTTATTATTAATCCTACACCTTAATTATAAAGAAAATATAACATGATTGTGTATGAAGGTTCCAACTGTATTAGCGTGCGAAGCACGCAGGGGTTTCCCCTAGTTACTTATAAAGTAGTATTTCAACCATAGTTAGTCACATGGTAGCACTATGTAAAATATGTCATCGGTCGTACCGGTCGGTGCGGTGTGCGCACCTCCTTAAAATCTTTGCTTTTGCCGTACCGGTCGGTCGTAACGGTCGGTGCAGTGTGCG
>JAGFPH010014127.1:0-17229 GCA_018207615.1 Philaenus spumarius | reverse complement strand
TAGCATTAAGATTTTACCTAACATTATGTGTCTCTGTTGCGTCTTGTAAGAGGAGTTTTTCTAAACTCAAGCTTATTAAAAGTGATCTCAGATCTACTATGAGCCAAGATCGACTCTCTAGATTAGCCATTTTATCTATTGAATGATGAGGCTTTTTCTCAGTTTGCAGAAAACAAAGTTGGAAAGAAGATGTTCTAAATAAAAAGATTTTTTTTTAAACAGTTCAGTTTGTTAATATTGCGCACAATTTTTGTTTAAAAAATCAGATTATATCATTTAACCACTTAAGTGTATGAAAAAAGTAGGAAAAAATCATGTAGGCTTAAGTAAAATACGAAAACTAAGACTTTTCCTTTCAAAATTTATATTTTCTCTTAAAACTTTAATAATAAAAGTCCCTGCCCATTTTAGCCTTACTCAATGTAAACCAGGAATTAAAACTAATGGTCTAGTATAATGTTGTATGATATTGTAATAATAATGTTAATAGGAGGACTACTATGTATAACAATTTTGTATTTCGTTCAAATTTATGTAAGTTATTTATATTAAAATGTTTATATACAAATTCTATAAAGCATGCAATTTACTTTTCCTTTCACTCCTTTGTTTTCATAATTTAAATACTTCAAATAACTTCTGTTAATTGTATGTTTCTACCATAAGAAAATAAGGCTCAACAATGTTTATTGTGCAAAGTTAGGGGGGGGGGCAAGTTGAAATTCCGCCCCGGGTGTCACAAGACCTTGCTACGCCACTGATCCAAGTGCCTCTGTTCTAATCAATCATCATTCTGTGAAAATATCAGAATATACATTATTGCAACTCGAACCTGTTTGCATTCATGCAAGTGTAAATGGGAAGCGAGCGGTGAAATTGTGAATCGCCGCAAGGTTTAGCGAATGAAAAGAGCAGGAGGAAGTTCTCTAGTATTAGATTAAGAAGATTTAGATAAAAATGTGTACCCTAAATTTTAAATCATAGCAAAGCAAGCCAAGAGTCAAAATTTAAAAATCTTGATTAGCCTACTTCTAATTTTTGTTTTAAAGTTTTATACACAATAATCCTGATGGCCTCTGTAGTTAACACATAGGCCTACCTGAAAGATTTTAAAATCAAGGCTAACAAAATGAATGATCAAACTCCCTGATATGTAAAACAATCAGCAAAAAGGAAATATATATCCACATAATGCAAATATGTTTTTTTTTTAAGCATGCATTTGATTTTACAACATGCACTTCTAAGTAACATATTTTCTAACCAGTGTCAATAAGATACCTGAGATCTCTCATTTGTATTATGGTTATTATCAATTACTGTGGAATGTTCACTGTGTGCTCTCCCATCAACATCTTCACAAGAAGAATGATTTTGGTCGTCAGGATTAGTGATTGTATGATATGGGGAGGTTTCTCTCTGGCTTCTGTACAACTGATGGTTATCAATATTTGTGTTTTGCTGGTGCAGGTAAGGTCCTTGTTCACCAACATCATTTCCATAGCTTGTGCCTGCATTATCCTAAGAAATATGCCATAATTCCAATGTTTAGTATGCTAGTATTTCAAAACTTAATCAACTTCTAAATATTACTTATCCTAACCAAATGGTTTTAACCATTTAAAATTTGAGACATTTTACCAAATTTAATAACAAAATTAATTTTTAGGATTTTTTATTTAGCCTGATTGCTTTGTATTAATTTTAAAAAACTTGTTTGTTTACACAACAAAGTTCAGAACTCAACAGTGAATCATAGGCTCCGGGAGGTTTGAATACAGGGGGGTGCAAAAACACTGGGGGTCTAGAATACCCCACCCCCTCCCAGAAAAAGGGGAGTCTGGAGAATTTTCAAAAAATGAACCTTTTAAAACGTGTTTTAAACCATCATAATATCACAATAAACCTTTCAAGTTTTTCTCTATGAAAGGAAAATTGAGGCTTCTAGAATCAAAACTCATCACATTATCCAAAAACTGAATTTTTCAGGAGGGAAAAAACCGATATTTTGGCCTACATTACAGATTAATTAAAAGAAATGTGAGGTTTCTATTAGGTGAAAATGAGGCATACAAAACCGATAAACTACTTTTTGGGGTGTTTTTCTAGGAATGTTTTTAAACAATTAGTGATTAAAGTAGGATTGTGTGAGTTTTGACTATCAACTTTGGATTTTGTTAGTTTTGATTATTACTTTAAGGATTACGTTAGTTTTGACACAAAATGGCGATTTTTGTTAGTGTTAGTTTCGACTTTAAACATTATAAGTTATTAATTATTATTTAATCACTTGTAGATCCGTTACAAAATAAACTTAACACTAACACACTAACAAAAAAGCCTAATGTGGAAAGATTACTAGTTGACAAAATAGAAAACACAGCAATAGTTAAGATGATATTCTAAAACAGACAAGTAATGTGACCTAAATGTTGCCTTTTCATTGGTCGATAGATTGTTCTTTACAAAACTGACACTATCTAATGGATTATGTGAGTTTTGACTCAAACACTAAACTTAGAAGCCTTTTTACAGGGATTTTGTTGGTTTTGATGAAAACAAGATTCAGATTCGTTGACAAAAATCCTATAAGAATCCAATGCTAACTCAATTTAGTCAATTTTTGACTTAATCACAACTCTCTATTCCACGCGCCCCAGATATAGGGGCGTCATTGACTTACATTAGACGAACAGACCTTAAGGAAATTACCACTAAGAACATGAACGTAACACACTATTGTAGCCATCGCAGGAAACGAATACAGGCGAATGACAAACTTATTGATTTAGCAGTCAATAAGTTTGGACAGAAGCCAAGAAGGTTGAAGTTTTTGTTTGAAAAATAACGGATAACAAGTTTGTATGTATCATAACAATAAATGTTGTGATCTAGGTGCTCGTAATATTGCTCTTAATGTGTTTGGTTCAATACAAAATATTTTGTAAAAAGCACTTGTGGTTATTTAGTTTTCCTAGGGTAAATTTTTCTTTATTTTTCGAGCCAGGGGGTGCAACTGCACCGTCTTGCACATATCTCCCAGCGCCCATGCAGTGAATCCAATAATCTAGATTTATTAGGCCTAATTGTTTTAAATATTTTTGTTCACCTTTGTTGTAAGCCAAAGAATTGTATGACAAAAAAATTGGACCTAGCTACAACAAAATTTTACTAGAATTTAGTTTATTTTTAATTTGAAAACAGTAGGCCTACGAACAAATCTGTAACCTGCATCCTATGCATTTCAATAATAAACGCTAATTGCACAAGTCAGTTAAGGCTCCGTCAAACAAAGTGCGATCAGATCGCAATGACTTCAGCGATCTCTGTTTTACAAAGTATCTACACTCATGCGAAACTGGAAGCGGGCAGACATAGCAATCAGTCGAGACCGCGGCAACCTTCACGGATTTTGATTTTTACAGAGATCGCGATGTCTGAAGCGATACAAATTAAAAAGTTAGTTGAATTGTTGCAGGTTTATCTGCATTTGTACCATACGCAACACCCACTTTACAAAGATGTGATGAAAAAAGCTGAGGCGTGGACAGAAATTGGTGCTGGACTAGGACTCAGTAATAAGTAGCATTTATTTAATACTAATATCATACCTACTCACAAGAAAATGTTGAGTACGGAAAAATCTACACACAATGTGAGTGTTACCCTCATTCACGGGATCTTTTAAATTAATGAACACTGCACACACGAGAACTGTGTTGTTCAGAATTTAAAATATCAACAGTTGCCTCATGACTACCTGGCCAAATACTAAGTTTCAAAATAAATACATTTTTATTTTGCCAATTGAATTGCTTATAAACAACTTCTTTCTTCAGCAATACAAAACTAACAAGCAACTTTGAATCAATTACAATAGTCTACTGGTGATCATGTTCGGAAAGCATTTATTTTCCTAGAAATATAGGCTACTGCTACTAGAAGTATAGGAATGAATAATCTTTAAGCAAGTCATAGAACAAATCAATTATTTATCTTCACATAGATACTTACTATCTTCATACTTTAAAAAAATAGACCTAAACTCATCATTGTTGATCAGTCTTCAAATTTGCAGATTTTAAACATTATTAGTAAAGTTTAGACTTTATAATAATGTAGGGGTATAGACTCTTTGAACAAGGTAAATAAAGTGTCCTAACAATTTTAAATGCATTTTTTATAACCATGAAAATCAACTACCCCAGCGAATCGGCCCCAGGATTTGGTAGGTGTAAGGCTTCTTTTGTTCACCGCGGCAGGTCGCAGCAGTCCATCGCTGCGGCCAATCGCTGTCCCAAATTTGTCGCTGCGATCGATCGGTGTCGCATGGAGGGGGTAAAAGTGCTGCCAACCACATTCGGCAGTCACTCAAAGAATCCCACAAAAACGCCTTAACTTAACTTCATCTATAAATCGTTCAGTGTTAATATCGGTTAAAACTAACGAAGTCATTTTGTGTTGTATACCACGCAAGTTTTATCAGCTTCAAAACGACACGACCACACGACTACAGTAAACACAGACGAATAACAAGCCCACGTGTCGTGACGTTCGAGGTGGCTTGGGTTGGCAGCAATGCGAGAGCGGGAGCGGGCTGCCGCGTGGAATAAACGGTCCTATACAACCCAATGCATATAGGAACCACTCGCTGCCAGCTCTTTCTAAGTGGAGGCGACTGAATTTACAAAACGCTTCAATACACCGCTACTTCTGAGACCGCTCCTTTTTGAATAAAAGTACCTATTTAGGGCAATGCACTTACAAAATCGCGGTGACAGGCCGCTGCGACCTGCCGCGGTGAATAAAAGAAGCCTAAAAGGTCTGTCAATTAATTGTTTTCTAGACTTTACTTACTAATAGTCAAGAAAATTGGGAAAACTTGAAGAATCAAAAACAAGACCGGGTAAAATATTTTCAATAAAAATTAAGAAAATAAATATGAGGAAATTTACCCTGTGATTGTGCTGACAAATTATTCATCCCAAAAAAGTAACTTTTAAAATCTTAGACTAGAACCATCTTTCTGATACAATATAAATTTAAATCTGTACATCTTAATTTATTAAATTTGTTTTTAACTAAACAATCTGGAGTTGATAATTCAGTGAGTTTAGGAATTGGTACAATAATAACTTTTGGTGGTATCTAAAACAACAATGTACTATTATAAAGTTGTACGATAACAATGGATTCAATCAAGAAAAATCACCAATAATAAACAGACTTAAAATGATGTAATTATATTTTTTAAATAATTTGCACATTTAAATTAGATTAGATTTTTTTGCAAATAAGTGTAAATGACACAGAATCGCCCAAGTCAAATTAAACTTTGTAAAATTAAGCACATAGGCCTACATAAAGAAAAACTTGTCATGGCAAATTTATAACCACTAACTTTTTATTGAAAAAGTTAATATTTCCATAACACATGATACGCTTGTATGATTTTGTTTTTCAGAGCAAGTCCTGCAATGGGTAAAATACTTTGAAAGTAACTAAATTTATAATAAACATACAAAAAAAGTGATACAATTTATAGCTGCAGCTACTCAAAAAAGTTAATTTTACTAATAAATAATGGGCTAGGCCTATAACACCTACAAGAGGGATATAGAAAAATCTCAAAAATAAAAAGTTCTCAAAACATTGTGTTACATCATATTATTGTTTCAGTATTAAAGTATTTTTCAGAAGTTTATTGTAAATTTTTAGATACTGTACTTTCAAACTCCCTATTTCTAAAACAACAATAGCCTACTAAATCATTGTAGCCTACCCAAGTCCAAATATATTCTATCCTACAAAAAAGAATCATCTAATTAATTGCTTACAAAGTTAAAAAAAAGTCTGGTATAATTGATAAACTTCGCCTTTTATGAAGTCAGTTAAAAACGGACACAAATATAACTTTAAAAATAAATTATTCTTTAAAAATAGCTATTCCAGCTTATACCTCGACCATTTTGAGAAGACATAGCTACATAACATTTAACTAATTAATTATAGGCCTACTGAATGGCTATTTGGACAAATATTTTTAAATTTAAGTTTGTTATTCCAGTAATAACTCCTCAACAATTCAAATAAAATCCAAAAACATAGTTTTCTTATTGATTTCTTTTTGGAGGGTTAGTGATCAGTAGGCCTACAATGTGGAGAATTTAAAAAGTAACTAACTCTAAAAGGCTGAGCTATCACTGCTCCCTCCTTCAGCAAATATTTAGGCCAACCTTACACTTTGATTAGCGTATATAGAAATCCTTACAAAAACATGTTAGGTCTATATTCTATGATTTGTAAATAATTTTAAGTTCTTACTGGAAGATTATTATGTATTTTTTGTAATACACTCTTGCAGGTGACAGATTTCTTCATATTCTCCTGTTTTTTTATTGATTTATTTATGAAAAACTCAGTTATAAGATCTTCATTACCATCTCGTCTTGCTTGAATTAAAACAATCATAGTGTCTCTCTGAAACAGAAAACGTATTTAATTTAAAACTGAATGACTTAGGAATGTAATTTAACCAATTATTTTAAAACTAAAAGTTATTTAGGCCCATTAAGTAGGGGAGACTTGCACAGTACTGGACACTGCCCAGTACCAGGGGTTTACGCCGTTCCTGTACTGCTTTTTATTAATTTTTTGTACGTTTTGTTTTAACGCTGCAGTGGACCATCCACTCTCTCAACCACACTCATTCAACACTCGGTTTAGAATTTTACGTCCGCCAATCGAAACACCCTCAAGATATCCCCACACTACAGTGCGTTGCGACTATGCGAGCCAACTACAGTAAAGTCTCTCACATTGTCCCTCAGCTCAGAATCGAAATGGAAGCACCAGAACCCTACACGCCTTTGATGTTCGGTGAACGCTGCGAACGGCTACAAATTAGGCTTTTTCACACCAAAGCCGAGCCGAACCGGGCTGGGTGAAGCGTTGCCAAGCCAAGCCAAGCCGAGCAAAATCTGCGTGTGTCGAAATGAAACTGAGTCTCACGCAGTAGGTTTTCTAGCCTTCCTAGCAGTCGCAGTTGCAACGTAGTGCCACTGGCATGGACACCGTGCTAGACTGAAAAACGCTGGCAGAAACAGCTTGAAGTAGTGGGAGACAGGCCTTCTCAAAATCTCTCGGTTGAGCCCGGCGTCCTATTTGAAAGCTTTCATTGAAATACTGCGTAATCAGTGGTCAAGCGATTTTCGTCCGGCCTGGCTTTGGTGTGAAACCCGCCTAAGAGACCGATGATTCAGAGTCGAGGAGGCCGAAAAGTTTAAAAACCTGTGATGCTTAAACTTCTGTATTATTAAATTTTTTGGCATGAAAAAGTTTATAACATATATTTATGAGATTATTGTAATCAAAATAAGACCAAAGATGATATAATTTGGACCACTTTTAGTGATTAAAACTTATCGAATACCTCATTTCATTTCAAGATTAGTTAATTTAAAAATAATTATCCCAAATGAGAGCACAACATGGAATACAAACAAACAATGGTGTACACTGACAAACGCCGTCACAAATATCAGGTTGAAAGGTGTCCCGAAAGAGGAAAATATTTAAACGTAGGTAACTGAACACCGGCCACACGGCAATTTAGCGTCTGTATTTGTGTGTTGTGTTCTCGTGATAAGCTTGCTTGCATTTAATTGTTCTTGTAGACGAAAAGTAATTATCTTGCTGTAATACATAAAAGAAAAGTAATTTCTTGCTATAATACATCAAATTTGTTTAGGTTTACAGTCTTTTACCGAGGATTTAAATTTCCGATAAATTCTATTGACTAAATAAGAGACGTTTAAAATACTATGTGTCTCTAAAATTTGCTATGTGCTATATACAAGTACAAAAATAGTCACATATACATGTATACTTTTCTTATAAAAGTAAGTATATTATTGGCACCCTTAAACTCACCAAAGATACGTAAAATGGGAGTTTTAGAAGTTAAAATTTTAAAAAAATCCGGCTGAGTATTTCTGCTCAATCCCGGCAGCGTTCCGGCACTGGAAAAATTACGAGTAAATCCCTGTCCAGTACCGGACAGAGCGTGTTTCTTAAAACAATCTGCCATCTAAAAACAATAGATGGCAGATAGATGAAATATTCCACACCCTTTATCACTTAAAGTCGTTGTACAGTTATTAGCCTTGTCGCGCCAGTGTTGTCTGAGTAATTAGCGAAAAAGGTGTTTTTGTCCAGTTGGGTGCTTCCCCACGATAGATTTCAGCTTCTGTTCTGTTAGACTTGGTGAATAGAATGAGTTTAACAATTTTTTGTGTTAACTCCACTTTCATACTGAATAGGAAGCAGTAAGTGAATTTTAATTTAAAACGTTAATTTACGGTTATGAATTTAAATACTTCCCCTCCTTCATTTGCTCAGTACCGGACAGACAACACTTTCCTAGAAGCTGCGTACAATGAAGCCTGTCCTAGATGGATGAACAAATCAATATATTGCGGGTTTGGTTAGGACAGCTTTTATGACTATATGCAGGATGCATCTTGCAAAGTCTGGTTTTTCAAGTACTGGGTTCTGGGCTCTAACCGTTGAAGAAGGACGTATTTAAGGTTTGGGCTACCTTGCTGCGTCTCATTTCACTCAAGTCAATGAAGCTCTCACAAGATCCACAGTTTCCGTGACTACAAATCCTACTCCCGAGGACTGAACAACCAGTAAACAGTGACTGCAGAAGAGAATGTAATCCCAAATGGCTCAATGTTTGCACCAATTCTTTCATGTTCAACACCAACCTCTCTGCTCTGCATAACGTCAACTTCAAGTGTTGCCACAGTGAAAGCCACACAAACATCTCCGGCTCCTACAAACACTTCTCGCTACTGTGGTGGACCTGGAGACTTCATGTCTCATTAATTTCAAGTTGTGACCGATAGGATTTTTCCCATCACAGATGAGGCTAGATAGAAAATCATTCAGATAAAAAGGAAAAGTGAAAAAAGTGAGATTTTAACTGGAAGTCCTTACAAAGATATGCTAGAGAAGAAAGTAAAGGAATCAGATGAAAAGATTTAAAAAAGCAGCAATGAAAAAAGAAAAAAAATACAATGTTTTATATTAGCAAAGGGGGAAAACCAAACAACTTGAGTTGAGGGTGAAACATAAAAATATTGGTCCTACGAAGAAAACTTCACTTTAAAACTAACGTCCTTAAAAAGGAGACCACAGAAATAAACTCCAACAACCAAAATAGTGCATAATTTGTAGAGACAACAGAAGAAGATTTTATACAGTGCACATCTTGCAAGCGGAGGGCAGAAATCGCTTGCATAGATCAAGAAAATCTCATTTATTAAAATTGTGAAAATTGCTCATAACTTTCGTCATTAACATTTTTTACTGAGTTTTTTGTTATATGTTGTATTTCATTAGAATGACATATTAATTAATCAAGTATACCATCACTTAGCAAAATAACAACTATACTTATCTTAATAATAAATGATTTTTGAAAGTATCCGGTACTGGGCATATGTTTTTGACAGTTGTCATTATTTGATACTTTTTCATTTGTTCATTTCATTCTTTTTAGTACCTATTGTTTTTTTGTAAAAGTGTTAATTTTTAGTTATAAATAAACCTTTAAACTTTTTCTTGTTGCAATTTTATTTTGTTACAATACATATAAAAAATGTTATTGTCAAAAAGCTAGGGTGTCCTGTACTATGGAAGTCTCCCCTACTAAGGAAACATAGATAATTGGGAGAATAGGCTATAGGCCTAATCAATTTGAGATCATAAAAACAGGAACACATAATTTTCACTTTATAAAATTCTATAATAGGCCTACATAAATACTTTCAAACAATGTTAAGTACTGCATTAAAAAAAATACATACAGGTAAGTTATTGAACTTTAATCACAATTTGTTCCCGGGGCATATTATGCAGACACTTTGGAAATTTGGAAGTAGAGTTTGACACCTCTTGTAAAAATATTAGCGAGTGATAAAGGGATATGAAGTCCAGGCTAATACATAGGCCTATTGATTTCCTTTGTTACTACTCTCTCTGTAAAATGTTTACTTTAAAAATAATATAAGTAACATATTAAAACAAAAAAACTTAGATAGTATGGTAGGCCTATATTTTATTTTTAGTCTCATAAATGTTTTCTAGAATTGAATTTGAAATATTCGAAATTAAATTGAATTATTACAATTAATTATGAAAGTTTAGGCCTACGGTATACTACATGTTTAAAATTCTGCCTAATTACAATAAGCCTAGACCAAAGGTTTTACTATAAAGTTTGTTTTTTTAAGTGAGATTACACTTTACTAAGCTCATATTATTCAGAGTTATCAAATAATAGGTCTGACCGTATCAACCATAAATATAACTTCAGATAGTAGGCCTAGCTGCCTATAAAATTTAGGTTGTTGGCTTAGACCTAAGTATAAAAATCAAAGGAAAAGAATCTATGATTATTATAATTCAAAACTGCACCTTTAGATTGGCCGGTATTTCAAACTTCTTTGCCACTTTCTGAAGTTCCCTGTACGTTAAAGATGTTAAATACGAATCACGAAAACGAGTCTTGGCGTAACCTACGAAACTATCCATGTTTTACTTTATTAAGGCAAATTACACTGAGAAAAACTTAAATACATACATACACGCTGACACAGAATCAGAAACTAGTTGTACTACACATTAATACCGCAAGACATTTAAGTAAATACTTGTATGGATTGTATAAGTGAGGCCTTTTGGCGAAACTTGAGTACAGCGAATTATATGGGTTACACCAGCGAGTTTTCTTCTTTTGTAGTTACTGTATTTGCCTTCTAGTCCAAGATCTGAAGGGGGTTGATCATGCATGGAAAGCCTGACGCAATTTTGTTTCTGATTATTGTTATAGACACTGTAGTGATCATAAAAAGCCATGTCGTCGCCCCCCAGCGTGGTCGACACCTTCAAGGGAAGGGGGGAATATGGTGGGGGTTCCGATTATTAAAACGCTTATAACTTGAGAACCGTTCAAGATAAAACATTGAATAAAGCGACAATATACTCCATAAAATATGAGCTTTAAAAAAGGTTATTACGTTTATATTCGTATAGTTGTTGGTTTATGAGTAAATATCATTTGTATTGGTAAATGAACAAAAATGGTGATTCAAATAAGCAAAACCAAAAGTTTTGTACCAAGAAAATCACTAAATATATCAAATATAGAGATTTAAGTTATTAAAAGTGCTTCGATAAATTTAAGAAAGCATGTTGAACAGTTAGTTAATGCTACTGTAGAGGTGTTTTGAGGTGTTTTATACGTAGCACTAATACTGTATATACAAGTGCACCGCGCGCGCCACCGGCGTCGAAAACCCCACATTTTTTACCTTGTTCTAGTTTTTTCTAATTTTCAGTATGAAGGACTGGTTTGACAAAAAAAATCATTCAATCCTTTTTTAAAGAACAGTAAACTTACCACAATTTAAAATGAAAACCATCTTCCTGAAGATAATACTTTTCGAGTTGCAGCCATTCAAATTTCAAAAAAAATTTCAAAATTTGCAAAAGTTGTTAGTTTTTAGATAGCATTTGTGTTTTTTTCACCCTGAAACAAGGGGTTTTCAGCAAAACTGATAAGGACTAACTTTAAAGTAGAGAAATATAACTTTAATATGTGACCGAAATGGGATTTCTACCATGAATAGGTTCTGAGATACAGCCGTTTGAATTTTGGGCACACTTCAAAGAAATAAATAATATGGAATTAAAAAAAAACCAAAAGTCATTGAAAAATGTAAGTTGCTAGAAAAGGGAACAGTTACATACAATAACATCACATTACATTAATTAAATGAAACAGTTTATATTTAGGAAAATAAAAAATGTTATATAACTTCTTTTACAGTAAAAAATATTACAGTTGTTATTTTTAAAATACTGTATTAAGTTAATGTGTTATAGAATTAATGTAGACTGTATGATTTGTTTTGAGGTTAAAAGTCATTGAAATATAAATTTGTATACAATTCTTTTTTCAATTTAATTCTTCATAATAAACTACTTAGGCCTACAAACAAAAAACTATATTTAATTGGGACCTTGTACAGTAAAACCCCGGTTAACCGAACTTGGGTCAACCGAAACCCGGGTTATCCGAAACGCCTCCGAAAATCGGAAATCCAAAAACAATAGCCCTATTGTATATACAATATTTATTTATTTAAAAAAATCAAAGTTAAAACCTTTTTCTATAACTTAAACATCTATTAGAAAATAAGTAGCGGCTTTAAAACAAATGTGCCAACTGCCAATGTGAAACTTTGAATTCAGTTTTCTCAAGACTCCAAAAATGTTAGAAGTTCCCCTTTTGTTTGATGTCGGGCAGCTTATTTTCTCACGCCTCAGAACCAAGCCGCGAAATAAACAAACTTTGGTAATTGTTTGTATTTCTTTTCTCACGGAGAGTCAACGCCGGCTGACGTCAGGGTTATAGAATACAAGGGCTGGTCAAGGCCGACTCTACTACAGTCCGGAGTGCTTCCCCCTTCCCCTAGCCGCTACGTCACAGTCTGGGTTGAACTCAGCCATAGTGTAAGTGGAGCGCGCTTTCATTTACACGTTCCTGGACCTTTTTACCGTCATTTATTTATAATGAAACTTATATATTTGATTTCTGCATGAAATACGGAATACAGCGATGTAAAAATCTTTTACTTAAGTAAATATTAAATAAATTACGTAAATAAATCTACTAATTACCATGCACGGTTTGCTTCCTGTTGGGCAGGGAGGTAGGCCTAAGTAAAAACTTTGACTTATAAATAAAATCATACTGTATCTTATATTAGATCAGTATGCACATTTTGATAGATTTTACATTAAATGATCATTACAAAGGTGTAACATCGATAAAAACTACACTTTTCTTTTTACAATATACAGGTTGTTTAAAAAAATGTGGACTAATAATTAATTCACCTACCGTACATGTTTATTGCATCATTTACAATAAAAACTTCCAATAATCATAAGTACTAAAAGGCTCCGTTTATCGTTTACTCGACATTTTTTTTAGTAAATAATGTTTACCTCTAGAATGTTTTAACCATTGAATCCAAACTTTGACACGGCTAATTATTACGTCAAGACCAAGTTAATGTAAAATAAGTAGCCAAATCTAATTACCCATTTAAAAATTTCGACTATTTAAATATTTTTTATAACAATAACTCAAAAACCATACTTTTTTTATAAAAAACATCAAAATCAATTGTGCAGTCTGTTTTATTTTCCATCGAATCATTCGATTGGCAAAACTGTAAAAACTATTGGACAAAGGACAACAATTCAACTTAATAAATTGGTTAAAATTATTTATTGCCTTTGTTGATCTTGGGCCCGTTAAACTAATGGACATTGTTTACAAAAATATACTGTATTGAGTTATTCTTATTTAATTATTAATGTAAGAATAATGTTCACAAAAACAATTACTGGGCCACCTCTGTCTAGAAGCTTGCAACAGTACACTTGAAGAGAACTGTGAGAAGTGCCAGAAACCTCTGTCCGATATAGTGCATGTAGTATTTTCAAAAATGTCCAATATTTTGCTCAATAACTGTTCTAAAGTTAGAACAAACTTTTGTGACTCCAAGTTGTCAAGAAAAAGAAAAGTGGATAAATTTAATTAACTTATATAAAGACTGCGTATGTCACCATTTCATCACCAAACGTAATATTTGACCTTAATAAAATATAATTGTATGTAGTTTAAACGTAGATTTGAATTTGTAAAATAAATTTGTTTACGCTCTAATTATTATATTATATTTGGTTTCTGTTACTTTTATAAAACCTAGATATAGTAGCTTAAAAACCCAGTGCAATATATGTAACTTCGAAACTTACGTTGTTTTATATAGATAAAAAGTACTACACTACTTATAAACATGTTTTAGAATTGAGTGGTTTATTATTTAGTTAAGTTTAAATTTTCAGCGAAATAGGACGAAGGGTTTTGACAGTAGACCAGTTTAAAGCAGAGTATGTCGGGGCGCGCCATATGTTTCTTACAGGAGTCACCGGCCGGGTACCGTGACCGTGACGTCACGAATTCAGTGCTCCGGCCTGTAGTAGAGTCGGCCTTGGGCTGGTCCACTTCTTTGATGTTGACGCTCGCCGACTGTCCCAACCTTCCTCTCGCCCCCCTCCTACTGTGCGTCCGGACTTTAGTTGGCAGTACAGTACTGAGTAGAGGCTATGCAATGCATTTCATATGAAGTTTCCGTACTACTACCCGCATTGCTGACATCGGCGCTCTATGAATTCACTGAATGTGTAGATGACGTAATTTTGTAAATAGTATCAAATTAAAGCTAATAAAACTGTCTTTCCTCATATGACACCAAGAAATGTTCATACATTTGTTATATATTTTGTATAGGATTTTATAACTGAAACCCAACTGAGAAGGACATAATAATGTAGTATGCATGGATTTTTTTTAAACTTTTCGGTCAGGTAACTTTTTCAAGCCGGAAAGTTGTACAAAATTAGATAAATTTGACTTTTTTACTTGGGCTGCTTAGTTTAGGCAGTAGGAGCCGCAGAAGTCAAGAGTTGTCATGTTGTCATTGTGTATTTGTAAGTGGCGCGGTGCCATCGCAGTGTTTCTGCTTGCCATTGTATAAATTTAAACTCAATGTTTATCAGTTTTATCTGTTTTATACTAATGTGCCAATACCTATATGTAATGTGGTTTCACAAACACACCCTAAACCAGCCGAGAACAAACTAACACTGTTAACACTGAACAATGAAATGGGACAGAAGAAGAATTTATTCCTTATCTGTTTGCAGGAAATGCCAGAGCATAGGGTTATTTCTGTTGTCACAACACTTAAAGAGTCGGCTCTAGCTGTCGGCCATGTTGTCTGACATTCCATAAGACCAATGTTAAATTAAAATCCAAATTTTTTCTTTATTTTTGATCGGATAATTATGAACGATATATTATCATTTTAAAGCTATGGCCAATATGCATGCAAATGGCTTTTCCAAAACTAAGAAAAACATTTTGTCTAATATTTATTAACAATTTAAAACATTGATTTTTAATATTTTTTATGTTGTCACTATTAATTATAGCGAAAAACTACCAAGCCATTCGCATGAACTATTTCGTCCCCAAGAGTTTGGTATTTTTTTTTTTTAATGCTATTTGAACAATTGCGGGTTTTAAATGGATTTAGGCTGAGCAATGTCCGTGTAACCTACCGCCGCTATAGGGTGACTTTAAATATTTGTTTAATTTGTAACTATTAATTATAGCGAAAAATTACCAAGCCATTCGGATGAAGAATTTTGTCCCCAAGAGTTTGGTATTTTTAAAAAAACGCTATTTGAACAATTGCTGGTTTTAAATGGATTTAGGATGAACAATGTCCGCGTAACCTACCGCCGCTATGCTGGAGTCGCAGGTTGCTTTCTGTTTTACTAGAGCCGACCCTTAACTGCGCCAAAACAGTTCTTTCATAACAAAAATAATATTATTTGTAGTCTTGGGTTTCTTTGTTTGTTTATGGTTGCTGCAAAACAATCTTATAACATACTGTATACTACATTCCTTTTTTTTTTATTTATTAGACAGCCATAATTGTATTTTATCGACATTTATTACTTCTTAAATCATTTTTATATTACTGTTCACAATACTGAATATAAGTTGAAGACTAGGTGGTAACTATAACTTGTGAACATCCTTTTTAATGAATCTGTGAGTAACGATATCGCCTTTGTCGACATGCAGTCGCGTCGCCAGCCACAATCGCATGTTGTCAGGACGGATAGTAGCCCCTCAACCGTCCATATGGCCTGTACTGCCAACTAAAGCCCGGACGCACAGTATGTGACGTCACTGTGGTACCATGACGCGCCGGGCACACTGCACCGACCGGTACGACCGGGATTTTTATAAAAGTTAAATGCATGTTTATTTATGGAGGTGCGCGTACTAGGCCTATACACCGACCGGTACGACCGACTGTCAACGGTCAATTCGTCACTTTCGCAGTTTTGAAAAAAGTCGGAGTGAAAGAACTTTCGGACAATCCGCGGCGTGCCGTGCTGGTCGTACCGGTCGGTGTTAGCAAGTCGTACGATCGACCGGTACGACCGAGATTTTTATAAAAGTCAAATGCATGTTTCTTTATGGAGGTGCGCGTATTTTACACCATTTGAATGTATATTAGCCATTTGAGTTTTGATTACTTTGGTGACAAGATGGATGTAGGTGTACTTATTTCTTTGGTACAAAATATTCCAGAGATATATAATATGAGGCATCCGGACTATTTTAATAACTCAAGAAAAGACAACTGCTGGGAGGAAATGTATCATGGTATCATGAAGCAATCCTTTAAGTTTTCTTCTTTACCAATGTTGTTATCAATCTAGTAGCATTTCATAACCTCTAACTAATGTGCAATGTCTATAATGTGTATCAACCGAGGTTTATCTGCACTAATATTTAATAAAGAGGTAGTTTTTTTTTTGTATTTAGGGGGTAATCTCTGGAACTACTAAACCTATTGAAAAAATAGTTTTACTAGTAAAAAGCTACACTATCCCTGAGTAACATAGGCTATAATTCATTTCGATAAAAACCTTTTTTTATTTCAATATTTGTAAATTTAGTCGGATAAAATTCTTAGGTTAGGCCTAGACTGATAAAAAACACATGTATTTACAATTATTACCATAGCAACCAATTGAATAAAATAGCTATTTGCTCCAATATTTCCAACAGCTGATTTCAAACTTTGAATCAATTATTTTTGTATTTCTAGCTTTTAGGTTAGGGGTTTAAGTGTAGACCTGAGCCTTGCTGGTTCTTTTAACCATTGTTATAACGAATTTTATAAAATATACGACATAATTTAATTTGCACATTTAACATTATTTACCATCTTAGCTTTGGGGTTATTATTAATCCTACACCTTAATTATAAAGAAAATATAACATGATTGTGTATGAAGGTTCCAACTGTATTAGCGTGCGAAGCACGCAGGGGTTTCCCCTAGTTACTTATAAAGTAGTATTTCAACCATAGTTAGTCACATGGTAGCACTATGTAAAATATGTCATCGGTCGTACCGGTCGGTGCGGTGTGCGCACCTCCTTAAAATCTTTGCTTTTGCCGTACCGGTCGGTCGTAACGGTCGGTGCAGTGTGCG
>JAGFPH010014126.1:0-24506 GCA_018207615.1 Philaenus spumarius | reverse complement strand
TCACGCACTCGCGATTAGAGTCCATGCTCAAAGTTTATGTGGCAATTTGAAGGATGGGGAAAATGTACCGGTATGTCTGGGAAAATGGGTAACACCTTAATTTTCTCAAAGAAAAGTGATAAAACAAGAAACACTGTTGAATTCACATAAAATTTATAGTATTGTTCAAGTGGTTATATCACAGTTCATTGTTCAGACATATTTTAAAGTTTGAAGTCTACTGAAAACAAAGAAAACACTTCTTTATACACCGTCCTCTTCTTCTTCTTCACCATTATTATAATGTCTTGGATCTATGGGTTCAATATATTTCCTTAACGCGGAAATGTGATATGGTCCATATAAATCTTCACCGTTCAAATTTGAAACATGGTAAGTAGCACCTCCTAGAATCTTCTTAATTATGTAGGGACCTTCATAAACTTCAAACAACTTTGCAGTTTCACCATCAATAGCTTTTGATAAAGGGTGAGTTTTGGTGAGTACTTTATCATTAATATTTAATGTTTGTGTTTTGTGTGTTTGATTAAATTTATGGGCTCGCTTGTTTCTCTTACTCTCTATTCTCCTAGCAGCTAATAATAATTTGTATTCATATGGTGTATCATTTACAAAAGGGTTGGTAATGTAATCCTCCCAAAATCGTACATCTTTCTTATCAAGTTGTAATTCATTTGGTGTAAAGCCTGTGGACTCATGATACAGTTCATTGAGACATCTGTTGATATCAGGTATATATTTTACCCATTTCTTATGTTGATTAGAGCAATAAGTTCTTAAACAGCGTTTAATTTCTCTGATTGGCCTTTCTGCCAAGTTGTAACATGGATAATAAACAGGGCTATACACTAGTTGTATATTGAGTGTCTCAAATTTAGTTATCCATTCATTGCTTTTAAATTGTGTACCATTGTCCGATTGGATTCTCTTTGGTAAACCATAAACAGGGAAATGTAGATTAAACAACTTATTGAGTATGACTTTAGTTGTAGCTCTTCGCATAGGATATAGTTTGATAAACTTGGTGAAAATGTCTATCACAATTAATATATATTTAACGTTCCCAACACTGGTCGGTAGGGGTCCTATCACGTCCACAGCTATTTGTTGATTCTTTGACACACATTTTACTCCTTTAGCTACACCCACTAATGGTCTTGTATTAATTTTACATCTCTGGCATATATCACAACTTATTAAATACTTGCGTATGGTTCTATACATATTTTTAAATATGAAATGTTCTTGTAGCAGTTGGAAACACTTCTTTGATCCACAGTGTAAATAATATATATGGCATTCCCAAATAAATCGTCCTACCATGATATCAGGTACTACTATGAGCCATTTATTTTGTAACTTCTGATAAAGTACGTTATTGTGGTATTTATAGTTTTCAGATAACTGTAAATGTTCTGGTGATTCAGGTAGATTTTTGAGTATTTCTATTATGGGTTGGAGCTTGACATCATTTTGTTGTAGTTGTGATAAGTTTCTTAGATCATGTTGTAATTGCGGATCTGGTATTCTATCGAGGAAGTGTATTGTAATTTCTGTAAGATTATTGTTTTGATTCTGTGGGTTATTTACCTTTATGCGGCTTAGTGTATCTGCCGTTACATTTTCAGCACCTTTACAATGTACTATGGTGAAATTGTATTCTTGGATTAACAAAATCCATCGAGCTAATCGGTTATTTAATAAACGACAAGTTTTTAAGAAAGTTAGAGCATGGTTATCTGTGATAATAGTTAATTTAGCACCTAGCACAATATATCTGGCCTTTTGTAAACAGTATATGATACTTAGAAGTTCCTTTTCAGTTGTAGTAAATCTTTGTTCTGCTGGCTGAAGAATTCGAGAAAAGAATATGATGGCTGTCTTCTCCCCGTTGTCTTTGAATTGGTACAGATGTCCTCCAATAGCAAACTCTGAAGCATCAGTTTGCAAATAGAATTCTTTGGAAGTGTCTGGATGATTAAGGGTGTTGGTCTTAAGGAATAATTGCTTAACTTCGTTAAATACTTCTTCTTCTGTTGTTGTCCATTTGAATTTTACCTTCTTAGATGTGAGACGCATTAAAGGTTGAACTGTTGTCGAGAACTTGTCTATAAATTTGTTATAATAATTGATACAGCCTAAGAATGCTTTGAGTTGGGTTCTATTTTTGGGTGGTGGAAAGTTTAGGATGGGTTCAACTTTGCTTTTATCCATCATGAGACCTTCATTTGTGAGTGTGTAACCTAAGAATGGTACAGAATCTTGGCAGAAATGAGACTTTAAGAAATTAATTGTCATATTAGCTGCTTTCAACTTTTGAAATATATATTCTAAATGTGTGATGTGTGTATGAAAGTCAGGTGAAATGACACAAATATCATCTACGTAGATTGCAGTGAAATCCTCTACTTCAGAATCAAAAACTTTATCAAAAGCTCTAACTAGTGCAGCTTGAGATGTGGATATGCCAAACGGTGTAACTCTATACTGATAAGTTTTTCCTCTAAACTGGAACGCGGTGTATTGACGAGATTCTTCAGATAACGGAATTTGCCAATAAGATGCGGTTAAATCGATGCTACTTATATACTTAGCATTCTTACATTTGGTTAAAATTTCATTCACGCTTCTGTTGCATTCAAAATCTGCTACTATGATGGCGTTTGCTCTGCGTGCGTCTAAACATAAACGAATTTCACCTGTCTTCTTAATGACTGGGATTATAGGGTTAATAAAGGTACTTTTGCTGCGTTCTATTACTTGTAACTCCTCCATACGGTTGATTTCCTTCATCACTTCGTCCTGGTGCATTAAAGGTACTGGATAATTTACGCATTTAAATTCTTGTGGATTTGTAACTTTGAGTTCATGTACATATTTACTGCATAAACCTGGCCGATCCGAGAACACATTTTGGTATTTGTTAAGTAACTTAATTAAATCTTCCTTCTGTGCTATATCAATGTAACCATTGTCGTTCAAAGAGCTAAGAATCATTTCATGGGACAAAGAGTTGTTGCAGTTTATATCGCGCTGAATCGTATGACTGTTACGTATATAATTATAACCATTACACATGAAATTATAATTATCATCATTTAGCCTTTGGCAATCAGATGCAATTATATTACATAAATATCCTTCACTTGTAACAACACCAAACTTCATTACAATATTTGTATTATGTATATACATTTTAATTATATTATGATCAAAGTTTATTTCCATTTTCAATTGTGCTATCAAATCTACTCCAAATATAACTGGTCTTAACAAGTATGGTACGACAAGCAGTTGCACATTCATCGTTTGTCCTTCTATGGTAACGGGTATAAAAATGATCCGTTTTAGTCTCTTTGACGGTTCGCCTATAGCGGTTCTTATTATGGTATTATTTACTGGAAGTTCTTCAAAAGGTTTGAGTTGTTCTCGGTTTTCTTTAAACCATTGTTCGGAAATACAGCTAGCATTCGCTCCAGTGTCTATGAGTACATTTGTATTAAGGTTATTGATGTTTACTGATATCTCTGGACAAATAATATTTATTTCATTGTTTATATGGTTATTATTATTTGGTTCAGACATTAGGAAATTTTTATCACACATTATATTGTTGATTTCACAATTGGATGTATTGTTGAATAAATCAGATCCGAGGGTGTTATCGTTGCGAGCTATAAATGATTTATAGAGGTGGTCCTCTCTGTCACCTCGGTGCTCACCTATAACGCTCTGTAGTTTTCCGCATCACTTTGTGTTGTATGGTTGGATGAAGAATTGTGTAGAGCTGGGTGTGTATCTGGATTGGTTGTGGTTTGCTCCCTGATCATTGTACAGATTTGATTTTGTTCTGGTGTGGGATAAGTTTCATTGTTTCGGTTGTAATATGTACTCTGTTGTCTAGGTCTTGAGTCATGTTGATATTGTCGATTATTGTTGTTTTGACTCTGGTTAGGGTTATTAATTCGGTATTGTGAATTGTTGTTCCGCCATGAGTTTTGGTTATTATTATAATTTCTATATTGGCTATTTTGTGTTTCTCTAGGATTTTGATTTCCAGAATAATTTGTTCTCTGGTTATTGGGTCTGTTGTGTCGGGGTTGGTAGGCTTGGTTGTTAATTTGTGGGCTCCGTGGTGGGTTTTGATGTACTCGATTTGGTGGTTGATCTGATCTGATGGGGTTGTGTGACATGTTCTGACTACTATTTCGAGTTTGTCGTTGCGTGTCTCGGATATCCTCCCTTTGTAATAATCGCTCGAACTCCCTGATTGTATTTATGTTCTGGACGTTCCTACTGTCTTGTACAATACCGTCAAATCGTTCGGCGAGTAGTGTCACGATTTCCTCCTCTTGCATCGGTGGGGATATAGATTGTAGTAAGATGACGCGTTCAGTGAAATATTCTGAGCGACTTAGACTTCCATTTATCCGATATTTCTCAGATTCGATACGAGCTTTGATTCCTCGTTGTAGGTCTCGGTTCCAAAACTTTGCATTAAACTCTTCCTCGAACTGTTCCCAACTTGTTATGTCACCCTTAATTAATTGTAACCAACGTGATGCCGGTCCATACAGACTCAACTCTAACAAGTCCTTCAGATGTCCAATGGGATCATTTAAATTTTGTTGTTTTCTCATACTTTTCTCGTAAAATCGCTTCATTTGATTGAGGAATTCATGTGGGTTAGTGGCTCGTCCATTGAAATAAGGAATTTGCCGGTCTATAGCTTCACCTCCTGTACAAATGACCTGTATGGTGTTTCCGGTGGGTACTTGATTTTGACTTTGTTTTTTTAGGTTTACAATCTCCGCTTCACATTGATTTATTACACTAGAATGTTGTTTAATCAGTGGTATTAAATTTTCTTGTGTTGTCTTGTAGATTTTTGCAGTTTCCTCACATTCAGAACGAGTTTGTAGGTTGTGAAATTTGATTTTATCTTCTAATATGTTATTGTTCTGTTCCAATTGTTGGTTAATTAATTTGACGGTATTCTCTTTGTAGTTTTCTAGTTTACTTTCAACTTCAGTGTTATGTCGATTAAATGATACACTAACAAATTTTTTCATTTCCTCATTGTTCGTATTTAATTTGTGTAAAGTGTCCTTTTGTAGCATGTTCATTTCAAAATTTTGTTTAACTTGGTTATTTTTTACTGTATTTAATTCTGTGGCAAACATATCTTGTGTCGTCTTGACTTCTAGAATTTGTTTTTCAAAAAATTGTCGACAATTTTGAATTTCTTGTTTGGTTTCATTTAATTTGGTATGAGTTTCATCAAATTTAAGCTTCAGTTCAAGTTTAGTTTCATTTAATTTGGAGTTCATCTCATCCTTGGTTTCATTTAATTTGGAGCTCATATTCATATTCATCTGCTGTAGATAAATAAATATTGTGTTCAAGTCGGGAGTGATTGTATTAGAACGGTCGTTTGAACTTCCCGCTGATAATGTATGAGACTGTGTAGATTGTTTCTCGTTTCCAGCAATCGCTAATGAATTGTTTGCCCCGATTACAAATACGGGATCGTTTCGTGTATTTCCGTCAATGTTCGGTAGACTTCGGCTTCGTTTCACGTAATTGCCGCTCGGCGCTGTTGAAATATAGTCAGGCGTAGACGACAAGCACAACATGGCGGCCGTTTCACTACACGAATGGGATCGTTCATCGCGTTGTACGGTAACGTCATTTTCGGTCTGCAATGTGTTGTTAGAGTTCCTCTCACTTTCCATGTTGATCGGGTATCGTTTAGGGAATCTTAAATTATATGGGGATGTCATTGATCAGGGTTTTATACTAATAAATATCTAATACAAACTTCACTAATCGGCTTACTGTATAGGCTTACTATCGATTTTATTTGATAACAGTTGCAATATTTTAGACAAAGTTTTTATGATTCAAGTTTGTCTGGCCCTGAAGTTGAGCGCCATTGTTATGTTTTTTCTTTTTATCTTCTTAATTTAGTTTAATAGATAAATAGATATTTCAATAATATGTGATGGGATTACCCAAAACTGTAAGTAGGCCTAGGCCTAATTTCTATATATAACCTAAATATAGTAAGGACACTATGAAAGAACTTAACTTCATATAGGCTAGTAAATAAATCAGTATTTAATAGTGATTATAGATCCAAATGTTCAAAATGTTAATACATACAATAATTTGGTTTTTAAAATAATACAAATGTTTTAGTTGATTTGCCTCAGGCAACTAATATCTACGAGGTGTGAAATTCTTGGGACTCAGACAAACTTGAAGTCATATTTGAATATTAGTTTAATCATTAATTAAGTTTCATTAGAAACAGGCAAAGAATTATTAGTTGAATCTTATAAGTTCATAATTTAGAATCAGTTAGTCCAATTGAAATGATTAAAATGTTTCTTTCAATAATTATTATAAACAAATGGCATAGTTCATAAAATAGTTCAAATCTTGATGGTACATAAAAAGATCTCACCAAAGTCCAAAAATGTTTTTTTTTTCCATGATTTCTTCCTTCAGTGTTGAAACCTCAACATTATTTCAAAATTCCTTAATATAGTGACACTTTTGATGGCTCTTGATATTTTATATTTTTATGGCGATAAGGCAGGAAAGCTTTTAATTTATCTGTTCATCCATACATTTAAATATTTTGTAAACCATTACAGTTCCCTCCATCTTGAAAATCATTGTTGCTAGTTTTGGGGTTCACATTACTTTAACCAAAACTTTCCAGCTGTTTTTATTTTTTATTATAATAATTATTATTTTTGATACACAACACAATTCTCCACTACACACTTGATACCATTTATTTATTTTCCAAAGAAGTGTTTGAAATTTTTAGTACATTATGTATTTTATTAATTGTATCATGAATTATTGCAACTGTTATTTACTGACTATTATACAAGTAATATTTACAGTCAAATAAGAGGCTTTTTATTAAATACTCAATTTATGATTGAGCTTGAGAGACACATGTATGGGACAACTGTTCAACACAAAAATATGACAAATTAATGTGAATAATGTTATGAAATCTTACAACTTGAGATGTTTGAACAATCGAGAATCAACTAAAACATCTCACAATCGCTACATTAAGTATCCATATACTATCTGTTGTATAGTTATTGTTATTACAGGGTTTTATTTAACTATACTTGTCTATTAATCTGGGTCAAAACTTGCAATCAAAATTTGTATGCCTTTTCTACTGAACCATTTTTTTAAAACTTTGCACACTTGTTTATGAACAATGACAATATAATCTATAAATATATAAAAGCACCCCTGGACCTATCTCTTTCTGGGCAGGATGAGAGTGAGTTATTTAAATGGACTGATTTACATGCAATTCTATTATTAGTACAAGGTATAGTTAACAACTTACAAATGATGCATCTAAGGGGTTGGAATGGGTTAGCTCACTACTCCAAGCTCAATTAATTCTATTAGCTTACTATGAAGCAAGGTGCTTAACCCTCGAACCGGCAGATGGTACATAATGTACCATCACTCCAACACATTTGTAACGAGTGATTTTATTGAATATTTGACCCACTAAAAATCTTCCAATCTCAAAAAGACAAACACCATTGGAAAGGTAATGTTTCAAACTTTAATTTTTGTATTTACAATTTCTTTCTAAAACATATATTTACGTACGTAATCATCGTTGCAGTTTATTAGTTTTCTACAAATCAATCGGCGCCCGAAAATTCATACAAAACATAACAAAATAACTCAACTTTCGTCAATCTCTAAAGCCTGCCCAATAGGGTTTCTTAGTTAAACCTATGTATCGATGGATTCATCACAATTTCCCCTATCCAAAACTTCCATCCAATAAAAAATAGGACAAATGGTTCTGAAGTTGTAAAGGGTTTTGTAGACCCTTGCAATTGGTCAGTTTTCCAACCAATAAACAGCATTATTTATTTCACGTGATATCTGTGGAACCTCATTCGTTTTTTAGAGATATTTTGGTATCTTTGTAAACATAATGCTTCAAGCTAACTTTCCCTGTAAACCAAATATGCTATATTTGAACAGTTTATTGTGTAGGACCGTGGGAAAGTGACTGATAATACGGTCTCATGTAAGGTTTAAATTTGGACCCTAACGGACTTTTATAACATGGGTAGACGTAGGAGTTTGCGCGCGCATCCTATATAGCGTGAAAGGGCAAGAGATTCCTTCATTTTTTCTCACTGTTGTTATTCAAATAGTTTTAAGTCAAAAACTTTTATGAAAAGATAATTTACAAGTATACAGTTCAGTTCTTTGATTTATTCTCTACACTTTGTTATAATAATATTTCATTTTTGGGCAAAGCATGTATTAGTAAATTACGTTTCTAACTTGGCATACTTTTGATAGCAGACTTGTAGTAGGAACATAAAAACTCGTGTTTTCAAAATAAGAAATTTGAAAATGTTAAATATTTTTATACAGTTCTATTTAGAACTAAATTACGAAACTTTTTACATTTATGGAAAAAATTACAAAAAATGTTTACTACTTTTTATGTAGACTTAAAGTTGAACTTTTATTTTTCGTAACTGAACATTTTTCGTTTCTTGAGCTAATAACTTTGTAAATTTTACATCTATCATTTTTTTACTGGCATATATAAATTTTTTGAACCCTTTTCTACAAAAAAGCTATGAAACACTTTTGGATTGGGGTTAATTTACTATTTTTGGCGAATTTTTGAATAAATGCTTGCACACGCCAAAAAATCCATTTTCGTTAAAGCTGCCGGTTCTAGGGTTAAAGTTGACAAATATTTTTCTTATGTGATTACTTGCGTCTAAGAGGTGACATGTGTTAACTATTCCAAGACACTAATATTAATTCCTATAATTTTCTAAGAAGCTATATGGTGTCTAAATTTGGTTCCTGTTTTGGACTTGATTAGTTGATTAAAATAAATATAAATTCTTGTAACTTCCCCCAAAGCTCTTCAAAGTGTGCTTAAATTCATCACATTTCTATATTATATGATCATTATTTTATAGGTAGAACTGTATGTAATTGTGTGTTTCTGTGTTGACATAGGCGTAGAACGCCACAATTTCCAAAACCTGCCTGGAACTCCAACATCAGTAGCAACACTGCAGACTGAAGTGTACTGGGCAACACATGCTAGTCCTGTTCTAGAATATTCAGACAAATTTCAACCAGAGCCGAGTATCAAAACAGTACCATTAGGTAAGTGTTGGAGTGGAAGCAATTCTAGTAATTATTATTTTATAGTCTGTAAAAAAATATTTCTAATTGATGAGTTGAAGCACAAATTTTATCGAGCTTTAAAATTTGTAACTTTGAACTATAATCTATACTTATAAAAGCCAAATACCATTGACTCATCACAGTTTCTCCAAAACCACGAGGCCTACAAACCTGAAATTTGGCATTAATACTCTTTATAGACTCTAGACGCGCACTAAGAAAGGGTTTCCGAAAATTCAAAATTTTAGGGGGGTTTTGGGAGGGGGTCAAAATTACTAAATCACGATTTCTCGAAAACTACCAAATGGATTGGATTGAAATTTGGTATGTAGCTTCCTCTAAGGCCATAGATGCTAGCTAAGACAGGGTTTCAAAAAATTCGAAATTTTAGGGGGGTTTGGGGGTGGTCAAAGTTGCAAAATCACGATTTCTCTAAAACTATCAAACGGATTGGAATGAACTTTGGTATGTAGCTTCCCCTAGGGCTACAGGTGCGCGCTAAGAAAGTTTTTCAAAAAATTCGAAATTTTAGGGGAGGTTTGGGGGTCAAAGTTACTACAAAAAACCATCGAACGGATTGGAATGAAATGTGACATGTAGCTTCCTCTAGGGCCCTAGGTACTCGCTAAGAAAGGGTTTTAAAAAATTCGAAATTTTAGGGGGGTTTGGGGAGGTCAAAGTTACTGAAAAGAAACACCGAACGGATTGGAATGAAATTTATTTTGTAGCTTCCTCTAGGGCCCTAGGTGCTCGCTAAGAAAGAGTTTTAAAAAAAAATCAAAATTTTAGGGGAGGTTTGGGGGGGGGAGTCAAAGTTAATAAAAATCTCCATAAGAAATACATAGTGTAATTTATATTTATTGATATAATAAATTTTTTGTTAATATACATTTAACTTTGATTTGTCTATCCGTGCAAAGCTGGTTTGGGCCAGCTAGTACAACAATAAACTTCAACCAACAAACTTCAATCTTCTTCCTCGCTCACAGAAAAGTATAATGTAGGGATCAGACTTGGTAAACAAAGGGAGACAAAGTAAAGCATGGGCACACCTCAACTTGCGTTTCTTCCGAAACTTTCTTCTTACCACTGCAACTTCCATTACTATCCTGACAATATTACCGTCTATTTAGTTTTTGTAATTGTGTATGATTAACATTTGAAAATCGTATTTGTCTTTATTTGCATAGTATCATCTTTGTGGTAAAAATTACAAACAACACATGTGGCGGAGACAAGACATTTATCTGCAGATTAGAAGATTTATAAATATTGTTTGGATAGCAAACATATTTCCCTCTAATCCTTAAGCTCGCCATTAAACTTAATCGGGCAAAATAGTTTACAAATGCCTTCACACACTATTAAAACACAATCCCAGACAGAAAAACACGTTTCGAGAGTGTGCACTGTAAGTGCTTAGAACGTACCAGAATATTCTAAAATAAACCTTCCATTTGTTCATGAAAAGGGAACGTCCCTGCTCAGAAAATCTCTAGCACATGCTCGGGGAATATTCCTTGCAAATACTCAAAATGTTCTTGGAACGTTCCCCCAGACACTGACATTTACTTTTGCTGAGCAAGTGTTAGGGAAATTCTGGGGTTATTCCTGGCATAAGCTTTTCAAACGTAAGGAAAATAATCAAAAACAGTGAAATTAAGCCTGTTTACCAGTATGGTAAGTATTTTATTGTTATACAGTAGACTCAATTTAAAGTTAGATACGTATTTCCTTAATAGTTTTACTGTAAAACCTCGGTTGACCAAACTCGGGTCAACTGAAACCCGGGTTTTCCGAAAGGTCTCTGAAAATCGGAAATCCAAAAATAATAGCCCTATTGTATAAATACAATATTTTTTTTAACGAAAATTAGAACCTTTTTCTACAACTTAAACATCTAAAATTAAGTACAAAATAAGTAGCGACTTTAAAAAAAAAATGTGCCAATGTCAAACTATGAATTCAGTTTTCTCAGAACTCGATAAATGTTAAAAGTCAGTCCTTTTATGTCGGTCCGCCTATTTTCTCCCTCCTCAGAATCAAACCGCGAAATAAACAAACTACTATACTGTATTTCTTTTCACACGTTTATTTAGTGAGTCAACGTCGGCTGACGTCCTTCCGATGAAACGAAGGCGGGAAATCGCTGCTCGAAAGCGTTTGGAGAGATGCAAGAAACAAACAAAAATTACTGAGTTTTTGAATGAGTGATTCATATGCTACAAACTATTCAGTACAATATATTGTATCACGTACTGTAATCCTAAAAACTTAAGTAAACAACATAAGTGTAGCCTAAAAGAGATTTTTGAATTCGTTTAACCTTCAAAACCTTTCAAAACTGTAGTGTTAGGTGTTGATGGCTTAACCAAAAATTTGTTTATCCGAAACAGCTACCCTATTTAGTTTGGTTAACCCTATTTAGTTTGAAAATGCACATAGGCCTACATGATATAAAACAATCGTAAGCCTTTTAAACTATCCTTAACTTAAACATTCACAAAATTGTACGAGGTATAGTTATTATTATTTTGAAAGATGTATAACACAATGCTATTTTATATTTTAAAGTTACTATTTGGTGTGAGCATTGTTTAAAAAACTACAGTAATTGGCATATTTTATACTTTATGTCATACATGTCATACTTTATCCTATACTCTAATACGAGCAATGTCTGTTTATTTGTTTGTTGGTTTGTTTGTGTGTTTGTACGAGCAATCTCGAGATCCAGCGGAAGGATTTTGCTGAAAGTTTGGGATTAGGCTTTTGGGACTAAAAAATCGATTGGTGAAAACCACTACCTCAGGAAAACTTGTATTTTTCTGAAAAACTCATTTGAAAATTGAAAATTTTTAACATTGGGCTTATGGAGTTTAAAATCATCACATACATATGTTTATTGACTATAATAATAACAGTAATCAGCTGTTTCCTATATTATTTCCATTATCAGCTGATTTCAAGCTTAAAACAAGTTTTTAAATTTCTAACCTTTAAAATAGGTTTTTGTGGAGAACGACATCTGTTGAACTATTTTTATTTCGTATTAGAGTATAGGATAAACTGTTCATATGTACGTAAGTTCGAAAAATATTCATATTTATTCAGTATGCAATTTGTATTTACATACATTTTCCTAAAAAAAAAAAAAATACCGAGTAATGCTCGGTCGCCCAGGTACTATAATATGAACTACTCTATATGGACAAACTAAAATGGTAGCAGTTTAAAAAAAACTCTAAAACAGTAGGCCTACTAAAATTTCATAAATTTGATGTTCATGATCTTAACCCATCAACGGCCACGGTTAAAGCTAAAATTGGCCAGCCCGTTTTTAGCGTTTTGCAAGCATATTTTTAAAAATTCGCCAAAAATAGTAAATGAACCCCAATCCAAATGTGTTCAATAGCTTTTTTGTAGAAGAAACTTCAAAGAATTCAAATATGATACTAAAAATAAGTTTATTTTGAAATTGTAAAAGTTATTAGCTCAAGAAACAAAAAATGTTCAGTAACGAAAGGAAAAAGTTCAACTTTAGGCCTACATAAAAATTAGTAAACATTTTTTGTATTTTTTTCGTAAGCGTAAAAAAGTTTCGTAATTTAGTTCTAAATAGAACTGTATAAAAACATTTATCAATTTCAAATGTTTTATTTTGAAAAAACCCGTTTTTATGTTTTAAGTACACAACTGGTACCTACCTAGGCCTAGATTTTAACGTGCTTTACTAATATATGCTTTGACCAAAAATGAAATATTATTATAAGAAAGTGTAGAGGATAAATCAATGAAAAGAACGGTGTACTTGTCTTTCCTTAGTTCACAAAAGTGTTTGAGTTACATTTATCTGAATAACAAAAAGACATCAGTCGAATAAAAACTCCCGAATCAACACGTGCAGTAGGTTGCGTAATAGGAAATAGCGTGGGAACAAAAGCCCGAGTCGATCTCACAACAACGTAACTTTACACTACTGTTTAGACAATCACAAAACCGGTTTTATCCGGTTTACTTTGTACCATTACAAAATACAGAATATCGTCTACAAAATGATATAAAGCAATCTGTCAAATCATTGGGCGTTGCCTACTAAATAATCGTTGACAAAAGGCGTGTTTATCGGTTGAGAGACTGTCCAATGAGCAAGGGTTTACAGTAAATCTTGTTTGACGCAGTAAATGTACTGTGAAATCTGATTGGAAGACACCAACAGAAAGATGAAATCACAACCAATCCAACGGTATGTTAGAAATGCCAAAGAAACATTATTGTAGATGGTGGGAAACGTTGCAAGAGTGAGAAATAACAGTAGAATTGTGCGCAGATTCCCGCGTGGAAAGAGCTGTAGGCCGATGTGCACATTTTAAAACGATGATTACGTATGTAAATATACGTTTTACGAAAAAGTTGTAAATACAAAAATTAAAGTTTAATTCATTTCCTTTCCAATGGTGCCAGTTTTATTACGATTGGATAATTTTAAGTTTAATTTTTAAGTGGGTTATAATTTGCGATTATGCAAATATATGCAAATGTCTCGCTATTGTCTAGATGGTTGCGTTTGCGCCGTGAAACATGGTGTCATGGTGTGGATTGGCCGTACGTGGGTTAAATCTGCTCTTAAGTACTATTAGTATTTAATTCATAAAACAAATTATTTATATGAAATGTTTGTTTTATTAAATATGCGTATAATTAATATGCCCTTGCTAATTCTACGCTTGACGGTGTTATTGCTATTACAGACATTGATGTTGGTTGGGGAACAATGAAACTAATTGCAATCACCGAGAGGGTCGCAGGGGAAATTCATAACTGTCAAAAACGTAACGGAGGATGCAGTCACTTCTGTTTTGTTACGCCTCATGCAAGTGTGAGTATTTTAAATCACTATTGGTCAAATGATATTCGTAATTCAAAACTGTTCAATTAAATTTTTGTTATCTCGAAAGGTTATTTTGACTGATTATGCATAAGACAAAAGATTTCTTGTTATATTTTTCATATATCTGTTGCATAAATTTAGTAGTTGCAACAAAGAAATGAATATGTGTTTACATTTTAGAAAATGAATGTTGGTGCCCACTGCAGGTAATTATTGAGGAGAAACTGTTACTATGCAGGTGGGATTAGCATCTAATTAAAGAACCTATACTCAAATAGTGCCTATTTACATTTTCCGTACAGTAGAAATTCATGAACTTATAAGAAGATACTAGCTGTACAGTGCGAATATTTCACATGTTAGGAGTAGGCCTACTTATCTGATTTAATACATTGATTTAATTAAGTAAATTACATTTATTTATTTACGTTGGTTTAATTTGACAACCGTTTATAAGGATTTATAACGCCTTATTTAGATAACACTTGCACTTGCATATAGAATGTAAAACATTTAAATAACAGCTGTCATATTAGTCTAACAGATCGTTAATAGATGGCGCCTTTCATTAGGAACCTTATGAAATATAACATACATTTTTGTAATGAATTTTAAGCTGTTTGTCTATTTTTTATCAATAGCGATGAACATTAGCTTTAAAATGATCTTGCATAATTAATTTTGATGAAGAATTAAGGGAGTTATCGCTTAGCGACAAAAAAAAAACACATTCGAAAAAGAATATATAAGGATAGTTGTGATGGATACCGAATCACGGTGAGCCATGAAATGGAATAGTAGACGGATTGTGAAGATCACCTTGAAGATTTTGTTGTATTTTCCTATGATACGGTCCATTAACATTACTGCTTAACAGTTGGGAAGTGAGCATTCAATGCACTTTTTACAATAATCTTACAGATTTCAACAACTGTTTGATTCTTTTTTTGAGATTCAACTAACACCGACTAATATGCCTCTTTACTGAGAAATGCTTCAATATAAAAATACCGGTACTATTTGTGTTTCTCAAGCTGGATCGGGCCGCTTGGCTACTCAATTTAACCTTACATAAATTGTTTTATATTCAAGTTTAAATTATTGGTTTTGTAACAGTGCGAAATGCTTAAGACCTAATCACATGGTAAATTTGTACAATTAGTATAGGCTACTGTAAACAAAAAATGACTGCAACAATCTGAATTTAAGAAGTTTTGTTAAATTTTAATTTTTTGCTAAACTACAGACAGCATATTGGTTATTACCATTGGCCAATAAATGTCGACTGTACTACAAAAACTTGTTTTAAAATTATATGCTTTATTATTTCAGACATTTAAAGAAATATTTAGTAAACATTTAATGTGGTATAATCTATGTTACGTTAAAACAAACTTTTGGTAGCTGTGCTGAATTGAAATGGTGAAATGGTGGACCACCTAAGTATTATTTAACCTTAAGAAATAGAAATGCAATTATTGATTAGATGCATATGTGTCTAAAGTAAGAACTGCTTAACCACTATACTTAGCAATCGTACAAACAAAGTTAATTAATTGCCATATTGTTGTTTCCACTTTCAGTTGTTTTATTTAATTATGAAGTTATAACTATATCATTTACCTAAACAAATATAAAGAATTCTAGCATAACATCAGCTATATGCAATAAGTGAAAAACAGTAGAAACTTCGTCATTATATGTAATACATATTTAACCCTTTCGCTCCCGACCTCCAACTTTTTATATGTTCCAAAAATCCCAACCATTATCTGTTATGTATGTGCATAAAATCCCAGGCTAAATTCAGCATATTTTCAGTGTTTCGCAAAAAAATATGTATTAAATTTGTTTACTGATGAATTTTGATGATTTTTTTTTTATTTTGTTTGGAATGAAATGTTCTATAAGGTAGCACCTTTTAAAAATAAGTGTAAATTCATGTTAGATATGAATTTTTTTAAATTGTTACTCGGAAAAAAAAATTTAATTGTGTTTACTTTATTCTTGAAAATGACACAACAAAAAAAAATATCTAGAACAATTTTGCCCGCATAACATAATTTTAAACTTAAAAATGAACAAAAGCCTGACATTTTATTACATTATATTGAAAAATGACAAAGTTATTAAGTTTTTTTGAAAATTAGGCTACTACGTAACCAGTTCTGCGCTTAGTTGTACGTATATAGTCATAAAAATATACACGTCACTAACAAGTGAATGTACTCGCTTCATAATCACAATTTTTCACAATAAAAATGCCAAAACAATCACGTGCTACAACATAATATATTGGCTATAATCAAAGACAACCCAAATCAAGTTATTTACCATCTGACAGATGACAAAAGCACAGCCAACGTACATTTCAATTGTCTTCGTTATAGTGCATGTAGAGGTAATTTTTAATGTAAGTAAAGATCATAGAGGTAAATAGAACAGTTCTTTCTGATTCCATTGATACATAATAAACATAGATTCACTAATGATTTGTATTTTATATGATTTTTTTTCTGAACGTCCGAAAATTTGGATGTCGGGAGCCAAAGGGTTAATATCTTCTATACTAATATTATAAAGAGGTAAAGTTTGTTTTTTTATGTGTTTGTTTGTATGTAGAGGGTAATCTCTGGAACTACTGAACCAATTGAAAAAATAGTTTTACTAATAGAAAGCTACACTATCCCTGAGTAAGATAGGCTATAATTCATTTCGATAAAAACCTTTTATTATTTCAATATTTGTAAATTTAATCGGAAAAAATTCTTAGGTTAGGCCTAGAATGATAAAACAACACATGTATTTACATTTATTACCATAGCAACCATTTGAATAAAATAACAGATAATATAGCTGTTTGCTCCAATATTTCCATTAACAGCTGATTTCAAAATTTGAAACAATTATTCTTGTATTTCTAGCTTTTAGGTTAGGGTTTTAAAGTGTAGACCTGAGCCTTGCTGGTTCTTTTAACCGTTATTATAACTACTGTTATAAAATATAAGAAATAATTTAATTTGAACATTTAACATTATTTACCATCTTAGTTTTGAGGTTATTATTACTCCTACATCTTTATTACAAATAAAACATAATATATGTTTTTAGAAGGTTTCATTGGGGGTTGGCGTGCAGAGCACGCAGGGGTCTCCCCTAGTATGAAATAAATAAACTAATATCTTAATATTTGGTAATTCAATGCACGATTATTTACAGGTTTGTGGATGTCCAAATGGGATGGAGTTACAGTCTGACGGACTTACTTGTGAGAAACCAATTCAATGCAAAGGTTTTGAATTCCATTGTAAAACTGGTGAATGTATCGCAGAATCATTACGTTGTAACCACAAGAACGACTGCCCTGATGGAGACGATGAATTGGACTGTACTCAGTACACCATCCAATGTCCCAGAGGACAGTATTCCTGTCATAATGGGGAGAAATGTTTGGAAGAACACACCAAGTGCGATGGTCATTCTGACTGTAGGGATAAAAGTGATGAATTAAACTGCCATACTCACGGCAAAACGTGTAACCCAGGTAAAGTATACGTTCTTTTACTTTTATAAATAGAAAGACACTGTGCGGTAATTTGTTGTTTCAAATCATTTCTGGCTTTATACCGACAGAAAGCGCTGGAAGCATTTACACCGCCTTTTGTTCTTGTTGGACAATCTTTGTAGTTCTCCCAAAAGTTCCGTATAAAACACTTCCCTCACATGTAAAACCTTGCTCCTCAGTTTTACTATCTAAGGTGTGATATAATGGATTTGCCGTATGAAATTGTGTTTGTAGCATGCTAATACAGTAGAGCGTCCGTTATCTGAACTAATTGGGACCGAATGGGGTTCGGATAATTCAATCTCGTTAGGAAATCACTGAATTGAATGTTGGATTTTATTTCTAAAGGAAAAAATTGGGGAAATACATAACAGAAAAAGTTTGTTATAAACATTTATTTTAAAATGTGTTTATTACAGTACAGTACTACAGTACTACAGTAGGCCATTAAAAAGTTAAAAGAAATCTTTAATAGTTTTTTTAACTAAGCTAGATTGTCTCTGTTTTGCTGCCAAATCATGCATCCTTTTCAATGAAAGAAGTTGAGTTGGGCCACTTTCTTCTTGTTTTTCCTACCACTCCATGGCTGTGTTAAATGCTATAAAGGCTTCTTCATGACTAGGCCCACTTGTATTTCTCCAGAATCGTTACTGTACAAAGACATACAGAAAGCACTGCATTTTAAAATTTTAAAAGCATTGTATGAGTATCCAAGTCACTAATATGATAATATTTTTACCTTATTGTTTCCGTCTTGTGACTTCGTCTGCGTTTTTTATAATGACGCGTTTCGAAACCTATGTTTCATCATCAGATTATTTAGTAAATAAATTAAAAGTTCACATTACAAAAACACAACGACATACAACTCACGACACATAACACATATAAATTGTCCGGTAGACGTCTACTACGGCGGGCGGTCAAGCGACAACTGATAAGACGAGGTATTCCGTCGCAAAGACTCGGAGATCTTTATGGCCGAGTCATATAATAAGTTTGATTTAAAATGCAATTGGTCATTGAGTAATGCATTGCTATTGTATTTATTAGCTTTATAAATTTCAAATTCCTCCAGCGCATTCATATAAGTGCCTTTTGTGCAGATGTGAATGGGTTTAAAATTGGTAGCGAAATCACTGTATTGGTGGTTATTGTCAATGAGGTGAATCGCGTAATTTGACTTGTTTCCGTCCAAACTTTTCTTAGGCAAATGTTCCTTAAACCGTGTTGAAAATGGCCTACCGGTTTGACCTATATAGAATTTGTCACAACCATTGCATTGGATTCTGTATACCCCAGTTCTTTCTTCAACGGGTCTATTTATTTTTTGACTGAGTATTTTTCGTACACTATTGTTGGTGCGGAACGCTGTAGTAATGTTGATTTTGCGAAGGGTGTTACTTATAATATTGGGAAGAATGTTACCATATAATGAGGATACATACTTAGTTTTTGTTTTTTCCCTCTGAATGTTATTTTTGTTCTTGTGTTTTTTAACTAAGTTGTCAACCATTTTGCATTTGTATCCATTGGCCACTGCTATGTGTTTAATCACATTTAACTCAACATGAAAAGCATTTTAAAAGCTTCTATACAGTACAACACACAAATGAATTGAAAATTATGCAACTGATCAGGTTGAAAATACTTTCGCCTTGCAAACTGTACAGCACTGTGTACCCGCTAGTGACTGGCGGCAGCTAGCCACTGTTTCGTTGAGCGCACAAATTCCCTGAAGTCTACAACTCAGCTGACTATGCGGGTCAAAAACATTAAATTCAGAATTATGTACAGTACTATACTTATTTATTTACAATACATTTCCGCATTCAACAGCTTCCATAACTGACTTGTATTGAATAAATTTGTCACTAGTAGAAATGATGGGCACAACTACAAATGAGTTCAGTTACAATGAATGCAAAAAGAAATGTGACACATAACTGTGATAACTAGGCAACAGTCAATAAAAATTAGCGTTTTATGGAATTTTCTGAATTAAGTAAAAAACAAAGTAATTTCTGGTTTTTGATTTGTAACCTGAACGAGATCTGGATTCTAAGTTGATTCACTGTCATTTACAATGTTTTAGTTAAATTGAATGGTTGATGAATTTTCTTGAACTATTCAGAAAAAGCTTTTGCACAAGATTAAATGTTTTTGGTCATTCAAATTTAGGTTTTATTAATTAACTAGGGGAGACCCCCTGTGCACCCCTAACCCCTGTACTTGTTCTGCTCGCGCAGTTGTGATCAGAATAATTTAGCTTTTAATTTATAGTTAATTATACTCTTTATAAAAGAAACTCTGCTCATAATTTAGTTTCATATTTTACAAACATTTTAAGCAATGCGTATATGAGAAAAGTACCCAAAATGTACGAGTTTTGTTAACTATTTGGGCTTTAGATAAGTATAAATACTCTGGACATAAAATAATATCTTTTTTAATTCTATAATGTTATATTTTGTATGTGGTAGCCTAGACTGGATTGTTTTTAAACGATAATTACCTTTTCTTGGAAGCTGTCGTACAATCCTTTGGTTTTTCGTCAATCTTATATCATGACGGCCGTTTCAACTATTTATCAGTCATTTTCAAATGTTGCGGTTCGCGCACTCGGAACGTTGTTAAAACATTAAATAAAATCACTACACATATATATAAAAGACACTACAATGTACATTGAACACATATAAATTAACATATAACGTCGACGGTGTGGAACTAATTAGCACGTGCTACTTGCGTTGAGTTTAAACTTGTACTGTTGGACGATATAGGGACTTAAATTGCCGTAACTGATAAGCGCTGGTGGCCGGTAAGATGCTTCCTGGTATTAACTGTATTATTTTCAAAGTGCTGTAGTATGTCGAATAGTGTGTGAGATTGGAATAGGGATTTGCTGTTTAATAAAATATGAGAATCGGATTTTTGCTGTTTGTATATTTCATATTCTTCTATGGCATTCATTATTGGTCCCTTTTTGCATTGTTGTAAAATTTCTAAATTTGATTCTAAATTGGTATATCCATGGTTATAATCAATTAGGTGCTTGGCGAACTTGGAATGTTGTATTTGGTTTAATCTGAATGAGGGAAGGTGTTCCTTAAAACGCGTGCGAAATGAACGTCCAGTCTGCCCTATATATATTTTTGGGCAATCGTCACATTTGATTTTATATATTCCGTTGCCATCGAATTTGTCATATGTTTTTGTTTTTGATGGCTTCAGAATTTGTCCAATGTTGTTGGAAGTTCTATATGCGACAATGTATCCTTGTTTACGGAATATGTTCTTTATTGAGTGTTCCAAAGTTTTATTGTATTCTAAGGTTACATATTTTTCTTTAGGTTGGTCTGGAATGTTCAATTTTCGCTGCATTTGTTTTTTGGTCTGTTTTTTGATAAGTTTGTCTATTGTGCGTTCTTCGTAACCATTGGATACAGCCAGGGGTGCAGAAAATGTTTAAGCACACAAAATTTCCCCAGAACACACTTTTTTCACTAAAAATTTCCCCAATATTGATCGCTATTCGCTACAGATGCGCCAGACATTAACACAGTTTGTTTATATATTTCAACATATTTATTGACCTTATGTTTTAATAATTTTTATTATATTCATTATAAATTCCAATATAAATCTTTAAAAAAATAATAATAGCATTATTTTTACTTAATTAACTACGGTGAAATTAAATATCTACGGTGAAATATCTTCAGATGGTCCCAAAAGGTTTAAAAAAAAAATACAACTTGATTATTGCTATTTTATTATGTTTAAAAGTAGGCCTAAGGTTAATTTATAAAATATGTTTTATAAAAGTTCTTTGACAAAGATCTTTGATAGTGTAATGGGCCATCTTTTATAATAATATATTTCTTTTATAACATTTCTTTTATAAAATTTACCTTTTATAAAATGTTAGACCTTTAAACTTTTTAGTACAAGGCCAAAATGTTTTATAAAAGAGAATCACTTTTCAAATCTTTTATATTAAGTGGATACCATCTTTTATAAAACATATTTTATAAAATATTTTACAGTGTAACACGGGCCTACTTAAGTGGTTAAAACAAAGTTAAATGTTATGTTTAATTAGTTCCAATTCAATTACCCAATTTCCTACCACAGTCACTACTGAAAATCGTCCGGACAGATCACACGAATTTAAAGAAAATTAAATTTAACAATTACTTTTCATTTGTTACATTTAGTTAAAAATAAGTGATCCCGACACGCTACGACTTTTTAACTGTCAAAATCAGTTCTCCCATACCCCAAAACACATAAAACTTCCCCCTCCATTGTATTTTCAATATTTTGATCCAAAAACGAGACCCCGATGCGCCACGACTTTTTAACTGTCAACATCGGTTTTCCCGAACCTAAAAACACATAAAACGTTACCCCACACTGTATTTTCAATATTTTGATAAATAAACGTGATCCCGATGCACTACGACTTTTTAACCGTCAAAATCTGTTTTCCCATACCCAAAAACATTTAAAAAGATACCCCACAATGAATTTTGATTCAAAAACATGATCCCGACGCGCTACAACTTTTTAAATGTCAAAAATCGGTTTTCCCGTACCCAAAAAAATATAAAACGATACCCCACACTGAATTTTCAAAATGTTGATCTAAAAGTGTGATCCCGACGCGCTACGACTTTTTAATTGTCAAAATCGGTTTTCCCGTACCCAAAAACATATAAAATGATACCCCACACTGAATTTTGATTCAAAAACGTGATCCCGACGTGCTACGACTTTTAAATGTCAAAAATCGGTTTTCCCATACCCAAAAACATATAAAACGATACCCCATACTGAATTTTCCACATTTTGAACCAAAAACAAGACCCCGACGCGCTATGACTTTTTAACTGTCAACATTTGTTTTCCCGTACCCAAAAACATATAAAACGATACCCCACACTGAATTTTCAAAATGTTGATCCAAAAACGTGATCCCGACGCGTCACGACTTTTTACCCGTCAAAATCTGTTTTCCCATACCCAAAAACATTTAAAAAGATACCCCACAATGAATTTTGATTCAAAAACATGATCCCGACGCGCTACAACTTTTTAAATGTCAAAAATCGGTTTTCCTGTACCCAAAAAAATATAAAACGATACCCCACACTGAATTTTCAAAATGTTGATCTAGAAGTGTGATCCCGACGCGCTACGACTTTTTAATTGTCAAAATCGGTTTTCCCGTACCCAAAAACATATAAAATGATACCCCACACTGAATTTTGATTCAAAAACGTGATCCCGACGTGCTACGACTTTTAAATGTCAAAAATCGGTTTTCCCATACCCAAAAACATATAAAACGATACCCCATACTGAATTTTCCACATTTTGAACCAAAAACAAGACCCCGACGCGCTATGACTTTTTAACTGTCAACATTTGTTTTCCCGTACCCAAAAACATATAAAACGATACCCCACACTGAATTTTCAAAATGTTGATCCAAAAACGTGATCCCGACGCGTCACGACTTTTTACCCGTCAAAATCTGTTTTCCCATACCCAAAAACATTTAAAAAGATACCCCACAATGAATTTTGATTCAAAAACATGATCCCGACGCGCTACAACTTTTTAAATGTCAAAAATCGGTTTTCCTGTACCCAAAAAAATATAAAACGATACCCCACACTGAATTTTCAAAATGTTGATCTAGAAGTGTGATCCCGACGCGCTACGACTTTTTAATTGTCAAAATCGGTTTTCCCGTACCCAAAAACATATAAAATGATACCCCACACTGAATTTTGATTCAAAAACGTGATCCCGACGTGCTACGACTTTTAAATGTCAAAAATCGGTTTTCCCATACCCAAAAACATATAAAACGATACCCCATACTGAATTTTCCACATTTTGAACCAAAAACAAGACCCCGACGCGCTATGACTTTTTAACTGTCAACATTTGTTTTCCCGTACCCAAAAACATATAAAACGATACCCCACACTGAATTTTCAAAATGTTGATCCAAAAACGTGATCCCGACGCGTCACGACTTTTTACCCGTCAAAATCTGTTTTCCCATACCCAAAAACATTTAAAAAGATACCCCACAATGAATTTTGATTCAAAAACATGATCCCGACGCGCTACAACTTTTTAAATGTCAAAAATCGGTTTTCCTGTACCCAAAAAAATATAAAACGATACCCCACACTGAATTTTCAAAATGTTGATCTAGAAGTGTGATCCCGACGCGCTACGACTTTTTAATTGTCAAAATCGGTTTTCCCGTACCCAAAAACATATAAAATGATACCCCACACTGAATTTTGATTCAAAAACGTGATCCCGACGTGCTACGACTTTTAAATGTCAAAAATCGGTTTTCCCATACCCAAAAACATATAAAACGATACCCCATACTGAATTTTCCACATTTTGAACCAAAAACAAGACCCCGACGCGCTATGACTTTTTAACTGTCAACATTTGTTTTCCCGTACCCAAAAACATATAAAACGATACCCCACACTGAATTTTCAAAATGTTGATCCAAAAACGTGATCCCGACGCGTCACGACTTTTTACCCGTCAAAATCTGTTTTCCCATACCCAAAAACATTTAAAAAGATACCCCACAATGAATTTTGATTCAAAAACATGATCCCGACGCGCTACAACTTTTTAAATGTCAAAAATCGGTTTTCCTGTACCCAAAAAAATATAAAACGATACCCCACACTGAATTTTCAAAATGTTGATCTAGAAGTGTGATCCCGACGCGCTACGACTTTTTAATTGTCAAAATCGGTT
>JAGFPH010014125.1:8181-24508 GCA_018207615.1 Philaenus spumarius | reverse complement strand
GTGAGCTCCATTACAAAATCTGCAAATATCAGAATAGTGCAAAACTGGTAAATGGTTAGTCCGTCTGTTTCCGTGATTTCAAACAGCTGATTGTAACAACAATGGAAAGGGCGTGTTTATAAGTTTGTTTAGGTTATGTTTTGTATCAGTTGCTTAGTTGAGTACCACGAAGCCTCCCAACAAATGGCTGCTACAAAACAAGAAAAAGTATTTTGTGTTTTAGAGTTTGCTCGTTACCATTCTTTTTCATTGAACGCAATGTAACTGGAATCGTTTACTTAGATACCTTGTCAGAATGGCTCATTCCTCAGCTTATAGAAGGTTCCAGACGTAGTTTTCCAGCTAGATGGTGCTCCTCCACATTTCAAGTCTGAAGTGCGTTAGTTTTTGAATGATAGGTTGCCAGACTGTTGGATTGGACGCTCTGGAAATGAAGACAGTCCTTTGATGCACTGGCCTCCAAGATCACCTGACTTAACGCCATGTGATTTTTTCTTGTGGGGGTTTATCAAAGACAAAGTGTACTACCCCCTATGCCTCAAACACTGCAAGAATTAAGACATAGAATAACAGAAGCCGTGGAGTCCATAACCCAGGAAATGCTACATAATATCTGGGCTGAGTTGGAATTTCGCCTGGATATTTGCAGAGTTTCTAATGGAACTCACATTGAGCATTTGCAATGCATATAAATGTGTTTTTTTAATGTAAATTAAAACTTGTTAATATAAGAAACAGTTTTATTCTGTTTTCATGATTTTGCAACTCAGAGTATGAAAATTAATTACCCTTACTTTTGCACCATTCTTTTTGAATAACCCTGTATTTAAAAAAATAAATGAATATATCCAATCATGCTATTAAAAACGGATGAAGGATAACAGTTAAGGTTAAAAGTAATAACAGCATACGCACATACAATATTGTTGTGTTTACTGTGTTGGTGTAGGATGCCGGGTTGAACAAACCAGTTATTACACATACCTAAATTACTACTATGCTTCATTCGATTGTTTTGAAAGTTACACCATCAGATAGGGTATTAAATGGGCTATACAAAGGTATCTTGACCTTTTTTTAAAGTGAAGCAGATTGATTTTGGGTAATTTAGGTTTGCAATTTTTAAAACAGCCGCCATTTTGAAACACATGATTGGATATATTCGTTTATTTTAATAAAATAAGCCAAGTTTGAATTCAATCGGTCAAACATTTCCCTAGATATGAATTATTTTGTAGAAACACCAAAATGGTTGATATCTGGAAAACGAAGTTTTTGTGGACTTATGTTCATATTAACAATTTTGCTTTTTTTAAGGTTTTGCATATCACCTCCTGAAGTTGTGCCACCCTCTCGCGAAACACCCTGTATATTCTCTTTGAAAGGAAAACACAAATTAAGAGTTAGTGTTTATATTTTAATAAAACGACTAACCGGCTTAACATGATCCCAATACAAGAAATAATATTACGAACTTTCAGTAACAATTCTATTACACCTTAATTAAGCTTTGTTAACTTAATCAATTATCTGCCGTGCTATAGTCGGGCATGGGTCGCAGACTTGGGGGTTATTAGATTAGAAGACTTGGAAAAATTCCAACGTTTTGCTATAAAAAGAATGTATGGTTTACCGACCTCGACACCTAACTACGCGGTTTATTTAGAAACGGGAGTTCATCTAATGCGGTACTTTTTCTTTACCTTCATTGCAGTTTTGTATTTCGTACATTCGATTTAGCAGACGAGAGACTGACGAAGCCAATATAGAACAATGTTGGATCTTGGAAGGAATTAGGTGCGAGATACAATTATAATGTATTCGAGTACAAAAACGCGTGTATAGCAGGAAAAGATAAGGGAGATATCTGAAAAATAAGGGTGGAAGAACGTGGTGTTTGGCTAGAAAGGGCAAAGCAGGCGGAGTTTAACACTTTCTGTAAAGAATTGTCACTCTCGTTGGGTGACAAAGCCTACATTAGAGATGGTTACACTCGTACAGTTATAAATACCATCTTCAAAGCTAGGTGTGGGCAACTAAGGCTGAACTGTAGACCTCAGAGCCATGACCTCAGATGTTTCCTATGCAATTCAGGAGATATAGAGAACACTGAGCATTATTTTGGGCTCTTGATCTGTCTTCGCCGAAATCCTGCGAAGATGGTTGGGCGATAGTAAGTAACTTGTCAAGGAAGATGGTCATAGCATATTTAAATCGTCAAAACTAGATCTTATTAGTGAATTAGTGTGGGAGGCTAGACAATATACAGGGTGAGTTTCTACTGACACCATTAACTTCGCCAGTGTGTTCTACTCACTAAATGGAATAAAAAAGTTCATATTGACCCATGTCCGATTCTCTATCGGTCTTTAACCTAAAACATTTACTTACCCAACTTCTTATTTTATTTCCAATTTTGAAAGGCGTCATTGTTGACAAATCATTACAAAATCCTTGGTTTTAAAGAAAATTAAATTCTTGTTCGAATGGTTTTAATTGCAATTCGGTACGTTGATTAGTTTTATTTTCATCAAACAAATAGTGAGGCAAAATAGCATGATTTTGAAAAAAACACAAAATACGCGACTACAGCCAAACGGTTGAGAATCGGACATGGGTCCATATGAACTTTTTTATTCCATTTAGTGAGTAGAACACACTGGCGAAGTTAATGGTGTCAGTAGAAACTAACCCTGTAGAGACAAAATAATAGCTTAATAATTGAATTATTTATTAGTTTACTTCTCAGAAGAATGTGTTTTTACCTTAACTTACTTTTATCTTTGTTTTAATGTATGTATATAATTTGCAGTAAGTTTTATTTGTAAATTCTAAATGTGAATTTTTTATTCAAGGGGTAAAATTTTAATGGTTTGTTTGCTATATACAGGTGTCTAGTAATTACGGGATCAAACTTCGGGGAATAAATGGGTCAAATTAAGGAAAAAAGTTCATACGAACATAGGCCCGAAAACTCTTAGTTTTCCAGATATCCGCCATTTTGTTTTTTTGTACAAATAAATCATATCTAGAAAATGGTTTGATTGATTTAGTTCAAACTTGCTTTGAAGTTTAACATAACAATGATATATCTCAAGAAAAATAATCGATTAAATCAATCATGCATTTAAAAATGGCGGCTGTTTGAAAATTTCAAATCTAAATTACTCAAAAACCGTACATTTTATCAAAAAATGTCGAGACTCTTTTTGTAGCCCTTTTGATTCCCCATCGAATGTTGAACTTTCAAAACAATCGGATGAAGGATAAAAGCTAAGTTAAAGATAATGACAGCAAAAGTAGGTCTACATAAAATATTGTAGAATTTACTTTGTTGGTATAGGACGCCGGATTGAACAAACCAATAATTATTACACATGACTTAACTATTATCATTAATCCAATTGTTTTGAAATCTAAACCATCAGATAGGGACTTAAAAGGGCTACATAAAAGGTATCAATTCAATCAGTCAATCCGTTCTCTAGATATGATATATTTTGTACAAAAAACAAAATGGCGGATACCTGGAAAACGAAGCGTTTTTGGGCCTATGTTTATATGAACTTTTTTCTTATTTCGACCCATAGAACTATTTTCTGACGTTTGATCCCGTAATTAATGGACATTCTGTGTAGTGATTTTGTCTATTTGGGTGTGTTAAGCTGAAAGTGTTATGATTTGTGCATTTTATAATAAATGTAAATTCATACTTTCTTGTTTTTTTTTTGGTTTTTAATTAGTTAATTTGTAAACTTTGCTACTCTTTCAGACGGCCTCGGCCATGCCATTGTGCATGCGTTAATAATTGCGCACAATATTATATAATAATTTTATCTTAATTTTCGTTTGTTCAAAGTAATGTATTATTAATATTTTTAGGTTTAATACATGCATTCATTATTATTAAATTAATCATTAACTTTGTTATAAATCAGTTAATATTTGCCTTGTTAATTAAATAAATATTAACAATATTAATATTATTAGCTTTAGTTTAAATAAATATTCATTATGTTGTGTCGCATCTTTAATTCAGTCTTTTCTTTTGAGTTAGCACAACCGAAATATCAAAATGTAAATTACAAGGCTATCTATAGATTAGATAAAGCTGTTTACAACCAGAATTAATATTACAACTCATTAATTAAATCGAACTTTTTAATACCTCTTTATTATATTATACAACAACTTACTTGTGTTGACAACTTAAGTAATAAAATAAACAGGTTATAAACAGCCTTTCCTTGTCACAGTTCTGGAGTTAGAAAGATAAAGCTCTAGATTTAAACATTATACAAATATACACTTCATTTAGTGTGATTCAAAATTAAAGTTTACCATTTTGCTTATTTTTTGGTAGGGTAAATCACATATATATAACAATTTCTTCGAATGTCTTATTTATGTTTGTATTTTTATCTTATTGTAACATTTAAAATAAACAACTGATTAAATCAAATTTATACATCTATTTTGTATTTTTTGAATATCCTTATTTTATATTATAATTCAACGATTTTCATTATTTGAAACTAAAACACACATCGAGTGTCGCGTTAGGTTTGTTCACCACGGCGGAAATTAAAATTTTTATTTTACTGAAACATGTTTAACTACAAATTTACCCAAACTATGGGGTTTTGGCGCAAATTTATCATTAAAAATAAATTTTTTTACAAGTCCGTCAGAGGGACTTTATAATAGCCTCCATGCGAGGCTATTATAAAATAGGGGCTCTGCCCCTGGACGCTCCGCGTTCCAACCCCGCCTCGGCCTTCGGCCTCAGTTGGCTGCTTCGCTTCGCTCGCAGTTGGAAAATTCGCTAAAGAATCTCGTTAATCTTTGACTCGTTTGTTCATAATTGACCGAGCATAAATCAGCTGTTTTATTTAGCAGCTGACTCAAACTCATTAAACATTATCTCCCTAAGATTAGCATGGGAAATTTGAAGGATTTTTTACCGGAGCTCCTTCTCGGGTGAATAGCGGCTAAACGGTTGATTGGATCTTAAATCTGATGGAAAATCGTATGTTTGAAATTAAATTTTCTAAAACTTTTGTATTTAACATTTTTTGCTATCTCTTACCGTTTTCTTAAAAACCGCGATCAAAGGGGAAAAATTAAAAATTGATAAAATCTTTCCTGCCCAAATGGTGCTTTCAAAATTTAAAATGTTAAATTCTGGCAATTTTCCCACAAGTTTCTCGACGAGAGCTTTAATTCAAGTATGAGGTCGAGGGGTCCGATTACGGGAAGTGCCTAATAATTAATGTCAGTGAATCAGTGAAACCGTCTAGCTTTAAGACGTTGGGTGGAGCCTCCCTTCTCGGATGAATAGTGTCTATATAGATGATTGGATTTTGAATCTGATGGAAGATTTCTTCTTTGAAATTTAATTTTCTACAACTTTTGTATTTAACATTTTTTGCTATCTCTTACCGCTTTCTTACTAAACGCGCTCAAATAAAAAAATGCAAAAATTGAAAAAATCGAAAAAATGTTTCCCGCCCAAAAGGTGCTTCCAAAATTTAAAAATGTTAAATTTAGGCAATTTTCCCAAAACTTACTCGTCGAGAGCTTTAATTCAAGTATGAGGTTGAGGGGGGTCCGATTACGGAAAGTGCCTAATAATTAATGTCAGTGAATCGGTGTTACCGTCTAGCTTTATATAATAAGTAGATATCGAATATCGATAAGTCTGTTACTATATGAAAACTGTGAAGTAGTAAAATATTGACCTGATTGGCTTGAATGCGGATGCTATTGGCTGGGCCAAACCTTTATTACACTGCCCTTCCTCCTCCATTTTATAAATCATTCTGATTTCTTATTGCTGATAAATGTGTTGACGTGGCCTCGTTTTTGGTCTAGTATTCACTATACGCGTTGACTAAACTCAAGGGGATTATAACACTTTTTATAGCCTCTACTTGTTGACAACTACAGAGGCTTCACGTAACAAAATTAATAGAAGAAGCTTCGAGATCCATGTACAGGATTTAGTAAGATAAACCGCTTTATTTAATTATTAAAAAAAAGTTCTTTATCCATTAAGTCAGTGGTTACCAAGGACAAAGCGAGAAAAAGTCGAATCGAGTCAATAGAAAAGTTGTTGTTTATTTTTGAGATAATCGAAGAGAGTTTGTAGCCTCCAAGAGAATCGAAGCAGTCCAAAGTCCTGCAAGGTCGAAGTGCAAACTCGCAAAGTGTGTTTTTCCACTGCGAGCCGAAGAAAGCAGCACGTGAGCCAGGGTTGGTGTCTGATGTACAAACGAATTCTACTTATATATTTCGTACACGCAGGCAGCTATTCAACGTCTTCGTGAGGAGACAAATTTCCCAAATAGTTGGTAGAAACCCTAAAATATAAACTTAGTTTTGAGAATTCGCTCAACTAGAGTTAGTGGTTTAGTTGCGAGACCGAATTATTCATTTATGTTATCCAAACTAATTTTGTTGAAATCTATGTGGTGTTTGTTTAAATTCAAGAAAACACCTGTGTTTAGATTGCTAATCAAATTAGTATAGAAAACTGACCTTCATAATCGGATTTGTACTCTAATACCAAACTGTGTGACTGTGGGAAGATTAGAGTTGGTTGAAATTAAATCTGATATCGTTATACCACATTAAATGTATAAGCTCACTTGGTATGGCAGTGTTTCTGTATACCAAGTTTTACACACATGCATCAGCAAGTATAGTTTCGTTGAATACTAAAATATAATACTATAATTGAATATTCAAATTTCTGTTCCAGTAAAATCAATTTCGACGAAAAATATTGGAATCATCTATTACTGCGTCAGTTGAAAATAAAAAGTTGGCGTTTATAAAAGTACTTAACAATACCGTCGAGTCAAGGAGGGTGATTTCAACCCTCCCTGAGATTAATTTGATGTTAGATAAGGGAAGAAATAAACGTCTTGACGGAATAAATTAAGCAAAGTGCTGCAATTATCCAGCGTTACTTTGTCTTGAAAGCAGGAGAATGGAAGCGTTAGTTTGTACGCTATCTTATTGTACGATAAGTGTGACGTCAGAGACTGCATCAAAAGTCTTTGTACTTAATTGGACTTGCGGATTATCAGTAATGGGCTGTGAAGGATGGGAGTGCTTTTGCAATAGTACACAAGTAAGTAGGTTAAAATAATTCATTTAGAATAGATTTTTGTGAAACAGTGACAAAGTAGAATTTTAATTTTGAATTAGGCTTTGGTGTTAGTAGAGCGTGGGCTACCTTAGAACCAAAGTGATAGGGACCAATGAGAGAGCCGGATATGGTCATCCCCGGCCAATCAGAGGCAAGTATCCCGTCCCCTGCATCCTTTTGTCTACCTTCTTCTTTCCATACCACTTGATTATCAAGATTTCTTGGAAAAACTAAACACCATTAAACATACCGCAAAAAAAACTGATGCAACGGTCAAATGATCGAAAAAGTATTATCCTTTATCCGATTGTTTTGACAGTTGCACCATCCCGGTAGAGAATTAAAAGATCTACACAAAAGGGTTCTTGACATTTTTTGTTAAAGTGTATTGTTTTTTGTAATTTAGGTTTGAACTTTTTGAATCGCAAGATTGTAAATCGTTTATTTTCCTTAATATAATAGACCATCTATAGTTAAAACTTTATGCCAAGTTTGAACTCAATCAGTCTAAAATGTTCTTTAGATATTAATTAATTATTTTGTAAAAAAATAGCTGATGTCTGGAAAACGAAACGTTTTTGGAAACTCATTATTCTTGATTTTCTCTTTATTTTGACCGATTAAATAATTTCTCGAAGTTTGGTACTTTACTTATGTTACACCATATAGTTCGCAAGTCTTGTAAATTTTTAAACGTTTTTAAAATATACCTATTCTCTGAATTATAAGCTCAATTAATTTCTATAAATTATTTCCTGATTAGATTTAGATACCGACTTTTTTAACTTAATAATTTGATATAGACATGTATCACTAATCGCCATTTTAGTTCTAAGGCTATGATTATAAAATACGTGCTTGAGAAAAGAAGGGATTGGCTAGCGAAATCATAAACAGAATTTATGTTTGTTTGTCTGTGTGTTTGTGCACACTAATCTTCACAATGGCTGAACCAATTTGGATGCGGTTTTCAGTGATGTATTGAAATAAGCTTGGAGTAACATTTAGTGTTTGTTTCATTTAAATTGGTTTACAAATACAAAATATATGTCAATTTTAAACTACCACTTGCCCGCGTATACTAAAACTAACGGAGCTGTGTATGCAACACCCAAACTGACAGTGTGTATCAAAATTGCATAAACGCGCCTGGAAGTCATCGGGACAAAATTGTAGCAGAACATCGTGTAGGGTACAATGCCCCCGTTACAGATGAAGTTGTTGTTAGTTGATCAGAAAACCAACAGAAGTGATACATTGTCTACAACGCATTGTGTAAACACACCGGACTTATGATGCACTGGAATATTCTTTAATGTATAGCTACGGTGAAGAAGGGTACAATTTTGGATGCGTAGATAATGCATGTTTGCATAATCGTACGTAGGCACATCTAGTTATATAAATGTGACCATTGTCGATATGGCAACATATTTCCGTTATTGGATCTGATTCCCTTTTTGTAACAAGTGCATATTGACTTTTCAAATTTTAATTATTCCAAATGTCACTAAAAGTTTAATATGTTTTGAAATTAAACAATTCTCTCTGTCCATTCACAATTGAAGGATAAAGCACTAAGCTTGGCCTAATTATAAATTTAATTACGTAGTTTGCAGCAGGATTAACAGAAGTTAATTATTTTGAGTTAGCGCAAAGCTGGATAATAAACTTGCTACGATGCAAGTATTGTACTCAATCCATAGGTTTGTGAAGGTAACATTTATACACCGTTAGTGTTTACAAAACTTAACCAGTAAGCATACAACATAATATTTGGCACATTATTACATTTTACCTCTGGGAGTTTGAAGGAAATGTCTTAGCTCACCCATTTTGGTGCAACTATGTATTTATATACTTAAATCAAGCAATCGAAAAGCTTTGCCGGGTCCACTAGTAAATAAATAAACATAAGTAAAACATTTTATAGTCTAATAATATTTTGTAAACATATTTTTTGAATTGTTTCGTAATTTAATTCGAATAACGTTTTTTATTGCTTACTTCAATTTGAAACGCCACAGCAATAATAACTAAACACAACGAACCATTGAAAAGGTTTGCATTTAGTCACGTGATCACACCCCATACACCTGTTACCAAATCTCCCCTACACACAAATCTGTATTCAGAGAGTGTCAAATCCAGTAAGCTACTGTCATTCTGTGACGTAATCGGGTTTTGTGTCGAACGTACATACCTGTACACAGTGTGTTCCAAGTTACAGGTGTTTGTTTGATGGTAAAAACGCAATACAAAACTCCCTCCTTTATTTAGGGAAATGTAATATAATGTTACTAAAGAATTTGTTATTCTCAGAAATTTCTCTTCACGGTGATGTATAAAACTATATTAGCAGTAACCGTTATGGTGAGACCTAAAGTCGGGAGTAGTAAATGAGCACCGATCATGGTCCCCCGATACGTTTTAGGTTGTCATTAAAAACTTTATTTTATAATAATAATAATAAGAATAATAAAGTGTGTTTATTGCACTACATATAATACAAAACATTGAATAAAAATAAATACAACATAACTAACCAAAATAAAGTTACACACTTAAAACTGGTATGTCGTCTACCAGGTTGGATTTATTACCCTGAACAAAGAGGAAGTTCTAATAATTAAACTCATAAATAAATGCCTTCCTATACTTGAACGCACTCCTCAAGAATTTACTAAACTAAACCAGTTTTCCCCATTCAATATCCTTATCTTTATTATATAATTCTTATTATATAAATGTGTATTATATGTTCTCACCCTATCGGTCGCATTTTACATCCGATTTGGTCAAAATTGTGTACACACGTGTGTTTTTTAAGTCGCTCGGACGAACTCATCAGCCAAACAAATCCAACAACTGGAACCCATTTTGTTTACAGGAAGTAATTTTTCGTACTAAAATGAAACTTTTATAGGGTTTTATCTAAAAAAAATAAATATAAGAGCTTATTCTGCACATTTTGTTTTTTTACACGACCTTATAGTCCGTCTGGTTCGCCCAAAATCCATCAAATCGTAAAATACCATAAAAGTACCCGGTATTATATTTACCTCGCGAAGAGAGTTTGTAGCTGCGAGCATAGCTAATCAGTTCATACTACGAGGCCCCAAGATAGGGGTGCGAACTCGCAAAGCCAGTTTTTCAAGTTTGGAACGAAGGAGCGCGTGAACTGGAGCTGAAGGCTGAGTTGGAAACAAATTCTACTAATATATTTCGTACACGTTAGCAGCTATTCATCGCCTTCGTGAGTAGACCACTTTTCCAAAGAGTTGGTAGAATCACAAAACATATAGAGTTCATTTTGGAAATTCGCTCAACTCACGTCAGCGGTTAGCTGCGTAATCAAAAATATTTGTTTGTTACAATTATTACATTTTTTAGATTTTCTACTATATGTTTTTAATATACATGAGTTTTTTTTTACATAATTACCGCGGCCAAATTTTACAAAACATCTTAAACTGAAGTCCAGGTAACTAGTAAAGTCAATTTAAAAGCGGGCCAAACACCGTTTGCTTTACTTCCGCCCTCCTAAAATTTCAATACAGGCTAGCTGTGCTCGCGATTTCATATGCGCAAACATGTATTATCTACAATCTACGCATTCTCAAAATGTTGTACCCGTCTTCACTGTGGCAATAAATTAAAGGATATTGCAGGACATCAAAAGACCGATGTTTCAAAAATGCTTTGTAGGCGTTCATCGTGAGTACATATACAATGTCACGTCTATTGAATTCCTGATCAACTAAGAATACTTTTTACGATTTGATTACATGTAGATTATAGATATGCACAATCTGTGTTTTTATTTTTATACCTAGCTAAACCAAATTAATAATTGGTTCATGATTGCATTGCAGTCTCTGCCTTTAAAAAATCTATATTAAAAGCAAGGCGTAAACAAAACTGATAATGGACATATTTTGGTTTTTTAACAATAAAATAATAAGTTAAATGTTAGAAATATGTACGTAATTCTTAGCTTTACCAAAAACTATGACGGGACAATTTTTAGACGTTGAACAATTTAACCCTCCGTCGCTCGCCCCGCGAAGTGAACTCCGCAACGAGGGAATTTTAGTTTTTTGAAGTTGGTAAGTGTTCTTTGCCGTTCAGCGTCCTTCTAGCTTCCTCCTCCACCTAACTAAAGCTGTTGGACCACTTATTATCGATCAATAGTTGCCTGGCTGACGTTGCTGCGTAAACAGAAAAAACTGCGGAGTATCGCTCCGCGCGCAATATCTACTGCTTGCATTGTTGCGGAGTTTGGCTCCGCGTGCGACCTAGTGTGTCTTCAAGAATCTGATTGATATAATAGGTAAGTTAATAAGTTTTACATTATTTTTTGAATTTATAACATCAAGTTTTCAAATGTAACACAGATTCAGCTTTGGAAAGGAACAAGTTTCTGAAAATACACTCTACGGAACTCCTTCAAGACTACATCAGGATGACACCTACTAAAACAAACATACTAACAACAATTCGACTTCGCTTGTGCGAAACCTTATTAATCTCTTCAGCCAGAGCCGAGGCGTTACAAAGACCGGAACAAGAAAAAAGAAAGCATTTGCGTTGTTGTTTCTACGACAGGAAAAAGAACAGGCCAACTCGTTTTACTTACAAGGGTTGCAAGAAGTACGTAAGTTGTGGGGCATATTGTTTCACATGTGTGTGCAGAGTGTGATGTAAAAATGCAAGTCATTGAAGATAATGACTCCGATCTTGAGTAAGACACTAAGACCAATGACTACATATCAATAAGACGAACAGTTTAAATGGGTAGAATTCAGCCCAGGAAAGTAGGTATAAAAGTTAGTTCATGCACCTCGTCGCTATTAGCTCTCAGTGCGCGTTTTGCAGGCCGAGTGTGTGACAAGAATGGAAAGAGAAGGAGAGACAGAGAGGTCCGACTGTCATGTGATCTTGAGCGCAGATTGTTGTGTCTCAGACAAGCTTTGGTAGCGTAGCCCCATATTTGTCAATGCGATTCATTTCCCACATTGTAATAGCAGTGTACTAAATAAATACATTTTAGTTGGTTTTCTTTTCTAATGGTTTTTAAGTAATGTAAGTTTGTAAATATGGTTTTAGTATGTAATATGGTTTATAGTGTAAATACTGTTAGTGTGTAAAGTAAATAGCTGTTACATTTTGCAATGCAGTCCTGTTCAAAAAGTGGAGGATCTAAATGTTCCTATAAAAACTGCAACAATACATCTGTGAAAAATAAAGACTTATAATTTTTCAGGTTTCCAGTGAAAGACAAAGAAATGTATGAATACATAAAGTTTTCTTTACTGTTGTGTTGTATTTGTGCGAGAATTAATTCTCGTAGAAGTCGTGGGGAATTAATCAACATAAGAATCAAAGACTTTTTGTGAAGTTTATTAAAATGTATTGACAGTTAATTTTTAATGGGAATATGTAAGGACGAGGGTAAAAAGAGGGTTATTAAACAGGGTGCTTCATAACTCTTGTCACATATTGTTTTAGAATTGTTCTTGGGTACAAAGTAAACATAAAATCACTGTTAATTTGTCTAAAATCATTTTGGTTGTCCTACTGTGACCAAAATGTTTTTTTTTTTTAATGCATACCTAAAAAATTACTAAACGAAATAATACCAAATTTATATCAACCTTTTGATAGTACTGTATTACCTAAATGGGAAAAAAGTTAAGTTGACGTGACTTCAATATTTTAAAAATGGCTACCGTTTACAACTTTCGAACGGAAATAACGAAATAACTAGCCCTTTCCCGAAAAAATGTCAAGAATAACATTTTTTTTGCAAATTGAATTCCCTATCGATTAAGTTCGTTTTTTTAAAATTGGTTAGAGAATAACGGACTTATGGTATTTTTCGCCAGAAAGTGCATGCCCCTCTGTTATTTATCATTGCAATTATTAAATTTAATCAAATCAGTTTCATTTATTTTGACACATAAAGCTGTTTGTTTATACAAGTTTTTATTAAATTTATACTATTGGTAAGTTCTTTTAAGAATTGTTTCAGTTAATACTAAACTCGTAGGAGTCAGCTGATTTGAGTTTTGTCTGACTTATTGTTTGTGATGATATAGTAACAATCGGCACCAGCTGATTCTGTTTTTGTTGACTTTATTATTGTTCTAAAAAAGCAACAAACAATATTGTATCCATAGTATTGCATTTAGAAACATTTTAGCATTAAGTTTTTCGTGTTTTAAACTGTGTTTGCTTTATTAATTAACTATGGAAATTGGAAAGTTACACAAACGCTGAGTATTGCCTCCATTTTACCTCCTAAGCGAAATAGATTCTACAAATAAAAATATTGCAAATATGGTTTAGTAACCAGGACTACTCTTAAGTACTTACTAATTGCATACATTTAATACAAATTTGTGTAAACAAACAGTTTTCTGGGTCAAAATAAATGAAACGCATTTGACTAAATTTATTATTGCAATAAAATTTTATCGCCGTCCGATCCTGGACATCGCCCCCAAGAGAGGCGTGCACTAACTGGCGGAAAACGCCATTCAGGATATGATTCTAAGCGTAAAAATGATTGAAAAAATTCCTATGAAGGTATGTCCTAAAATGAGCGTTCCTTCTATCAGTCTGTATGTGATATTTTAATTAAAAATTATTAGTTAAAACCCACTAACAATATAGAGATGAAACTTTCCACGTATGTTGTCCGCTTGCAGACTTATTTAGTGTAAAAAATCTTTTTACCTTTCTAAAAGGCGGACATTAAAAGTGTTTGTAGATACGACCGTTTTAATGTTACTTGAATTTGTAAAATTTAATTCCTCAAACTGTTCCTTTACAAAACAAACAATTGATTCAAACTGTCAAACTTCAAATACATATATTTACGGATTTATAGTCATGGGTTTGATTCCGAGTTTTTCAAAATCAAGCCGTAGGTGCAGCAGGATTGAAGCACCTCAAAGTACAGTTAACCAGAAAAGTCCTAAATTCCCAATTATCAATATGTGCCCCCCACCATTAAAAACGTGGGGGAAAAATAATTGTATTATTAACACACTGTTTTTTATGCACTGATTATAAATCTTATCTATATAATTAATACGCTACATGAAACTATGTCAGTTGAACTCCTCCGCCATTTCTTAACCAATTTTATCCATTGACGTCTCATTGGAAAGAGCGTGTCTCGTAGATTTGCAAACTGGCCTTACATTTTTGAATAAGTCCCTTGGGCTCTGCCCCAGTGGCTTTTAAAGTTTCCATGTTATTCTTATGAAGAATATAATTGTTTACATTTTGATCAGCTGTATAATTAAATTTCTGTTATTTATTTTTCAATTCAATGAAACGCATTGAGTACGTTTATTTACTATTTGAGTTTGTGTAAACATAACCACCAAGACGGATCGTGTTAGTATGGTTGTATCTTAAATTTGTGTATTTTTCGTTGTTTTGTGTCGCTATGACGGATCGTGTTAACATGATAGTAACATACATTTTGTGCATTTATCGTTGTTTTGTGTAGCTATAATTTGTTTATTTGTTGTTTTTTCTTTTAAATGCCTCCGACGCGACGACAACGAAACATAGAAAGGAGGCGTAATCGTGATAACTACCGCAGCTACAGAACAGTGGCGCGTAATAGACTTAACTCATCACAGTCAACACATGAACCTGGACAACCTCAACTATTAGGTTACAAATGCGCCCTAACACTACCCCAAAACGAATTCTCGTTCTCAATTGGCCCTCTATCAATGACCTGTGTTGCCTGTACAGCGAGGCATTTTGAGAAGGAGAAAACCGGCCGGAATGCTTCAAATTTTTCCCTGTGTTGCCACAAGGGTAAAGTATCTTTGCCACCATTTATACCGTCACAATTCATTCAAGAGCTAATCGAAAACATTCATCATCCGAATGCTTCTCTTCGCAAGCAATCACAAAACTACCTCAAACACATTCGCTCTTATAACGCTGCTCTTGCCATGATCAGCTCTGAAGCTAAACTAGACGAATCTTTAACTAACGGTGTCTACAACTTCAAAATCCACGATACGTTCTATCACCGCGTCGGCACTCTTGCACCATCACCTGGGCAAACTGCTAAGTATGCACAAATTTACATTTACGATGTTGACACTGCCGTTCAGCAACGAATGCGAATGCCCGCCAACCAAAAGTGTGATGAAGCCTTGATGAGAGAGTTGACATCGTATCTTGAAAATGTAAACCCTTTCGTCCAGTCATTCAAAACTATGGCCGAATTAAGTCGTGACGAAAATAATGGCGTAGAAACTGACATCTGTATGTTCATGAAGAGAGACCGAAACGACGATCATAGAAGATTCAACGATGCCGTTCAAACTGATGTCGCCGCTATATTTAAAGCTGTAGATGGTGCACCACCTGGCGAACGCAACCTTATCATATGGCACAAGTCTCATGGCGTTCGAAGAGTTTCCGTTTTGGAGCCATCCCTTGACCCACTGGCTTATCCATTGTTGTTCCCCCTTGGCGATTCTGGATGGCACATTGACTTGACTCACGATGCCGCCCATCAAACAGCTGTTCGTCAAAAGCTAACCATGTTACAATATGCATCATACCGTCTTGCAATTCGCGAACCATTCAGCATTTTGCACCGTTCACAGAAGCTTTATCTGCAATGGTTGGTGGATATGTATGTCAGGATAGAAGGCACACGACTAGATTTCATTCGGAAGCAACAGTCACAATTACGAGCTGATCTCTACCTCAACATAACCGACTATGTCAATAGAAGGGCAAGGGAAGAAAATGTTCAAATCGGCCGCCAAGTAATTTTGCCGTCATCTTTCATCGGCCCACCACGTAATATGAATCAAAACTACTTAGATGCAATGGCAATAGTGCAAAAGTTTGGGAAGCCATCGCTATTCGTCACTATGACATGCAACCCGAAGTGGCCTGAAATCATTGACAACTTAACAATTGGCGAGTCGGTACATTACCGTCCAGACTTAGTCGTCCGCGTCTTTCACTGTAAACTGAATGAACTTATTGACAACATTACGAAAGATCAAATTTTTGGCAAAGTGGTTGCTCTGATTTATACAATTGAGTTCCAAAAGCGTGGACTCCCGCACGCCCATATCCTTATCACTTTAGACGAAGAAGATCGTATCCGCGAGG
>JAGFPH010014124.1:4617-24513 GCA_018207615.1 Philaenus spumarius | reverse complement strand
CTGTCGTTGCAGAGTTGACGTCGCAACGTGGGGACAAAAGGAAAACAGACTTCCTCCCCCAGCGTCGTGCAACTATTGCTTCGTTACAATATATTATTTAATTTTATTAATTCAGTATACTATATTACGTAACCTGCTGTAAATTAAAGGTTTAAAAAATATTAATTTAAACCTTGAGCCCAGTATTTAGACAGCATATAATCGTGCATGTATACATTGTTAAGACTGACAGAAACAACTACCTATTTAGTTTTACAAAAATTCTTAAGTGTTTATGGTTCTTAAATTGATTAACATTCTTTCTATTCAAATCAAATAATACTATCTGAAGTGTTTAACGTAGTTAGTTTACAAAATCCAGGGCTTTGTTTTATAATTTCAATTATTAATTGTGTGTTTTGTTTGTTATTTATTTTTTTATATATTTAACTGCTGAAGTAAATATAAAAGTATAATTTATTATTTTTACTAATTTGGATCTCAGTGAAGCAGAAATAAGTTAAAAGGAAATAAGTACTAAATTTAAACAATAGTAAAACTAGACAATGGTATATATGCACTGCCACATTGAGCTGTGACTTTTACGGAAACTAATACAAACTGAATAGATTAAAAAGAAGCTTAAGCACCGAACCCAACGATCCGTGTAATAATGACAAAAGTTAGTTTTTGTGGGAATAGTTTTAAGAGTAGGAAAATTAACCTTATCTATGAAACAGATTCCTATTATTGTCACACATGATTACTTTGATAGTTTTATCTATTACTCAAATATTTGTTTTGTAAGAAGCAGTTGACGAAACCTGACTTTATTTTTTTTTAAATACTGCCTTATAAGTTGATATTTTGATATAATATACCCTAAGTGATATTTTGTGCACAAATACCAAATATTATATTTTATTGCTTTGCTAATATCGTAGACGTGTTTCTGCCAAAGTTATACGTTTTGAATTTGTTTTTACTCGTTTTATTTAAATTTAAAACATTATCTGTTCTTATTTTGAAGAGATCTTTAACAATATATATATACTTAAAGTAGACTATAAAATAATTTACAAATTGTTATATAATCAACTTCATAGTTGCATTATTCATAAAAAAATACAGTTTCATAGATCAACTCAATCGAAGAGCTGAAGAGCAGAGGGGTACAAGTGACATTTTTTTAATAGTGGAGTTAAGTGCAGAAACTGGTTCTTCAACACTTTAAAATGTTTGTGGCCAAGGAATATAGCTAAGTATATCATGTGCTGAGATCTAGTTGCGAAAAAAAAACTACTTCGTAGAATACCTGTTTAGCTTAGAAGCCAAGGAATACATGTGATGCAAGTCGCTTTATTTTACATAGGTAATTTACTTGTAACTTGTGTTTTATTACAAAACTTCTAATTCCTGTTGACGCGAATTCCTGTTCACTGCTACGCACATTTCGTATTTCTTATGCTATTAGCTGACCTTTTATTTTTTATATTTATAGCCTAAATAAGTAGAAATTACTTTATTTTTTTACATTTCTACGAAACAATCACTAATATTTCAAAGCGGACGCACATGCGCGTCTATAGAACATAGGATTGAAATTGGCGTGCAAAGCAAGCAATGCTCTGTGTACTGAAAATTCTCCCAATACGGGGGTTGGCGTGCGAAGCACGCAATGCATTGTGTATTGAAAATACTCCCAATGAGGGGGTTGGTATACAATGCACTGTGCGTCGGACGCTTCCCATAGTGTTCAGTGTCAAGCTCACATGGGCGTCCTTAGCAGTGAACGTGTTAACAGCCCAGGGGTACAAGTGACAACTTTTATCAAATATTGGCTTATAACAAAGAATAAGAGGATGAAAATCAAATTAATATTTGTTATTATGTTATTCTAGAAAGTATCAATTACAAAATAAATATATTAGTTTTAGTGATCATGGTTTTACCTGGATATGATTATAACAGTTTAACTTTAAACTGAGTTTTCTCAAAACTAGCTTAACTACACTTATACCCCTTGACATCTCAGCCCTTAAATTAAAATCACGCCTTAACATTAATGCATTCGAGAGTTATATGGTTGATAGTTTGGTAACAACTAGAGAAGGCTCATAGTTTCATTTTCTGTTTATCGACTGTATTAGTTGCTCTAGATTACAATGCATTGCAGTTATCTGCATTGAAAATCAAAGTTAAAGCTAAATCATATGATTTCGACAGCAGAAACAACAGTATCTTGTTTTATTCATAAGAGGTGTAGATCTTAAGAAACTCTCTAGTAAAACTAGGATAAAAGATCAAGTTGAAGAAAACAACACATTGTATTAAATTTACTGGAAACCTATGTCTTATATAACTTTATTTATGCTAGAATTTATATTATACAATACTTTCTTGCTTTTATTATTTGCTACTGATACTTTCATTATGTTTTATTATAGTTCTCGCTGAAAAATTACTTTTAGGTAAGATAAATTTTAACTAGTAAGTACAACTGTTGTGAGAAATTTAAAAACCCGTAGAGTTTATATAAAAGGTTTTAATTTTACAATAATAAAGTAATACAGAGACTATTGGGTAGACAGATTAAAACAAATATTTAAATATTATATATTAAATACATTATATATTAATTCATATATATTAAAACAAATAATTATTGACTAGTAGTTCTGTGAACAGACATCGCTCGTTGAAATAACAAATGTGGTTTTGAGCTTAGGTTAAAAATAGTGTGTCAGTAAGGAAGTAAGCAGAAGGTTTAGCCTGTGAAAATATTATTATGCAATTCCCGCGATTCCGGGGTTTCTAGTTCTCGTTTTATTTCTTTTCTTGAGCTTTAACTGCTAATGATTTTCTTTTAGGGGCATTTTGTTTTATTTAGATTAATAATGCTTAAGGTCGCTAAAAATATCGCGTTATTGAGGGAAAACGTAGAATTAAATATTTACATACTTAAATAACTAAAACTTAACAATGTATTTACAGTTCCATATCATATTCCAATATTAGAAATAATGAAAACAAACTATGTTAAAGCGTCGTAATAGTGATCTCAACTTATGTACCAACACTTCCGACGCTGTCCATCAGTCATTTTTTGTACGTCCTTTATCGCCGCGAGGTTTCATTTGTTGTATCTCTTTTTGTAATTCAAGTAATGCTAAGTCAAACGCAGTCTTGTAGGAGGAACATAAAACCTGGTGTTTTCAAAATAATAAATTTGAAATTGATAAATATTTTTATACAGTTCTATTTAGAACTAAATTACGAAACTTTTTTACATTTATGAAAAAAATACAAAAAATGTTTACTACTTTTTATGTAGGCCTAAAGTTGAACTTTTTCCTTTCGTTACTGAACATGCTTGTTTCTTGAGCTAATAATTTTGTTAATTGTACTTTAATCATTTTTTTTTACTGAAATATATGAATTCATTGAACCTTTATTGACACAAAAGCTGTGGAACACTTTTAAATTGGTTTAGAACAAACATATAAAAACATGGTTAAAATACAAAAACCTGGACTTTTTTTAACAAATTTGAAGTTGGCGGCCATTTTATGAGCTTACCGTTAGAGATACGGAAAAATCAAGAATACAATTTTGTTTAAAATCAAATTTGCAAAATGTTATTAGTTTTTAAAATCGACTTACGGTTAAGCTACAAACTGGCTTTGGAAAAAAGATTGTGAGAGAAACACTGAGAGAACGGTGTGGCTGCCATTTTTTAATTTAATTTAAGGGGTTAAAAATTAAAAATAGAAAAAAAACGTATACATACATCGCTTGGCCTAGGAATAAGGAACATTCATGCAAAAAATTATCACAATCAGTCAAGGCGTTTGACCGTAATCGTGAGACAGACAGACGAAATGCCGAACGGTCGAGCTAAAACGGAGACCTCGCTTCGCTCAATCTACAATGTGTAATATATTGTAAAACCTCACTTAGTCAATATTTTCCTAGTACCTATAATGAACGGTCTTGTAAGTAATTTGTGTTGCATTTGCTTATCATATGTTTAATTCTCATTTAATATCCTATTTATTTCTACTATTTGTGTTTTAGCCATTATTATTTATCAGAATTATTCTGTGAAGAGTTCTATCGCTTTTATTAGTTCAGTTTAAATACAAAAAGGAAACATCTTGTTCAATCAGAACAATTTAAATTTTGTACGTAGGACTAAATACCAATAGACAAGTTTATGTTGAATGATTTTTTATTGAAAATTGTTCATGTGAAATTTAATTTTGTGTTATTAGTATTACATACCTCAATTTAAATTCTTAATTGTGTATTTGTATCCATTCTATATTGACAAAAAAGGGTTTTAATTGTATGTTGTATTTTATTATTATTTTAAGTAAATGCGTTTATTATTGGACATTTGATTTATAATTCAATTTGTCTCTCACTCAAACTGTTTTTGGAAACCAATCACAATAGGTTTATCGAGAAAATTTCTTTTTTTTATATCTGCGTAGTCATGGAAAAGCTTTCTTCGTCAAAAAGACTTCTAGAAAACTGTTGTAACAGGAGAACACCGAAGTGATCTTATTATTATTTCATTTATACAAAAAATAAACAAAAAACAAACAAAAAATTACATTTCATATTAGGTCAGATTATTTTTCATGATTAAATGTTTTATTATACTACTTCATTTTTAAGAACCTAAAGTAAATGTTTGTAATCATGTGTTATTCCAGTCATTATAATGTATTAGTATGGTGATATAATTTTTACTAGAAATATATGTAACAACTAAAGATGTATGGGGAAACATAACTAAAAAAATTGACATTTGAAGGAAAAACTTATCAAAATGAATTACTTGTACGCTTAAAGGGTAAATTTTATATATGATATAAAACTAATGTAATTTGTAAGATTTCCTGTGTCATTATAGGATTTGCAACTGTCAGAGAATATTAAATTTATTTTATTTTCACTACTGAACATCTCACCCGATTTTGGAAAAAACAAACATAATTAATCTTAAAGCATTTTGCATTGTAAATAGTGAAAACAGGGTGTTACAAAAAGGTTGGGCTGGCTATGCATTTTCATATTCTATGTGTGATTCTAAGCTGAAAATTAAGAATACATTTTTTTCCATTTCCACTTTATTTAGCAGCTAGACGCAATTTTGTTTTTCTTACAAAAACTCACTGTAACTCTGGAACTATAAGATATCGAGTACAAATTTGGAATAAGCATTTTATAATGTTACGATTAACAAGTGTACCAAACACAAAGAATTTATTTTTATAATTTTCAAAATGGCGGCCGTTACAAATTTTTAACGTGGACAATTTATCTTTAATTTTTTAAAATTTTTATCTTGGAAACCGTTAACTTTACAAAAAATGTACAAAAGACAAAATATTTTCCTTATTTAATGCTGTTTTTGTAGTTTCAGTAGGTCAAAGGATAACCGAGTTATCGACAAAAAACTAAAAACACACAAAATAAATTAAACAAAGGTTCTTATTGTATTGTAAAAAATTTATAATTCGATCAACCAGCTGAACTGCTGACGAATGTAATGTTCGGATGTAATGAACTGCTGAGGAAGGCGTAATGTTGTATTAAATGGAGTTATAGGAAGTAAAATTTTTGTTATTATTGCTTTTTTACAGATTTTTAGACGAAAGCGTCTTGACGATTTACAGTCCAATACTGATCTGCGCGCCTTCAGTTAGTGAAGTATGCATCTATTACAGCGGTCAAGTGTAGCTGCATATTGTTTGATTGAAGGGGCCGCTTGGACGTCTGGTGTTGCATCAAAGTGAAGGGAAGACAATTTATGCATATTTGTATTTATTTACTAAAGGTAATGGTTTATATAAATATACTGGGTGGCTGTGATATCTCTACTAACAATTTTAAGTATGTTTTCTGAACCAAACTCAACTCACAATATTATTCTTAAAATGCTGAAAATATTTACCGTGGCCAGTTAGTTTTCCACTTGTATTCTAGCTGATAATTTTAAACCTTGTTTCATACGTAAAAAAAAAAAAATATTTTCAAACCGTCCAATTAAAACTTTTGTCACTCAAAATGTTTGATATTACTTAGCAAAAATTATATCTATCTCCTTACATTCCAGACAGGCTTTATCACTAGACTGCAAAAACAGAGATAGTTTAGCCAATTTTCATAGGAAAGATGAGCTATTGCAGTGACCCTTATGGTGATACCCAAGACGGGAGCAGTAAATGAGCGCTGATCATGACTCTCAGAACACGTTTTCGGGTGTCGTTAAAATTTGTGTATATATGTTCGCACTCTAACGGCTGTAGTTTACATCCTATGTTATCAAAATTTGGTACACGTTGGTTGTCTAAGTAGCTCGGACGAGTTCATTAACCAACAAAGGAGTTTTAATTTTTTTAAAGTTTTTCCTAACGTAGGGAATGTTTTATTAACAAACAAAGGAGATTGAATTGAAGCTTAATATGTAAGTTATGGTTTGGTTTCGAGGAATTGCCTTTTTTAAAAAACACTTTTTTTATAATTGAACAAGATTTTAATTTTTTTTAAACATTTTAATTATTTAAAGTACATTTGATGTGCACTGAGTGCAACTAACACTAGCTAGCTAACGCTCTTGCGTGAAAACAAAGACAATGCTTACTGTGCTAAAAACTATAATATTCTACGAACTACAGTACTACTTAAGCTAAAATCCTCTACATATCTCCTCTATCCCTGATCAAAACTTCCGGGGGTGGTTGTGCTGCAGCCATCCTAGGGGTTGTCCTGGGAAACTTGTTGAGCAGTATGTATAGGAGTCCTCCAATCACAACTCCATATAGTGCAATTGTCCAAACACTGATATTTTTGGTAACCGCCATCTGTTTATCAATTCTGGAAATAGTACTAAGATTAATTTTATCAAGTTCTAATTTTCTTATGTTTACGGAAAACTCTGGCTCTTGATCTTCTTGTAGATTCAGTTCTGGAACTTCCAGGAGCTTTGGATGTCCTCCTTTAGTTCTAGACATATGGAAGAGCATTTTATTATTATATATAATCGTATTATTGTTGGGTTTTATCAGAAATATACCTTGAAGAGTTATTATATTAGATTCTACTTGGTTAAGTAATTTTAAAGTTTCTTTAGTCTGGAAAGTTGATAAATATTGGTTAAGTTCAGGGATCCAATCAATAAAATTATCGGTAACTTCCAGGGCTATATATTTACACATGTCTGCTTTATTGTCTTTGACTATAGTTGTTTCACAGTCCGTTGTCTCGTGTAATATTTGGTCTAATGAGCAAAAGTATTTGGAATCAATCTTATGGTTACAATTCCTGTCTAAGCCTAGTGTCACAGAGCTAGAGTCTAACATACAATGAACAGTTTGTATTACAGTAGCATATTTTGCATTATACATAGTGGGTACAGAACGTAATTGGTAAATATTAAAATTACACTTGTTGACAATAGGTAAATTGAGAAAATATTATATACAATGTTCTCTACATCTAGTTTACAACTTACTTAAATTAGACTTTCTACTTTCCACATGTTTTCTGGTTTCGGCTCAATTGGTAATTGTTTGTCATAATATGTTTCTATTTTCTTTATTTCCAAATACGATTCTTTAATTGAAATTACCAAGCTTACAAAACGTCAAAGAATTTTCCAAATCAATTAATTACTACTGACTTGCAATAACATGTTATACAAAATATTCAATTGATTAAGTATGTTTCTAGGTTTTTCTAAAGCTACAAAATCATTTATGTTATTGTTTACATCAATAATTTTAGATTTTAATTCAATAACGTTCTGTTCAATAATAATAAATGTTTTATTATATTCTATAATTATATATTCACTGAAAAGAGTATTTTTGGTTACTACTAATTTGTTCCAATGTTCCAATATAGTATCATACCTTTTGCCATCGTAGGCATCTAGATTACCTGTGATTACTCTTAACACAGACCCTAGTCTATCTATTATTCCCCTTCTGTTTCTTATATTATTAGTATTTTCTAACAAAACAATTTCTGATTTTTCATTAACAATATCCCTAGTATAAGTGATGAATTTAAAATAACTTACAATATCTCTACTTCTGTTTCCATTGTCACAAATTCTACTTTTCCAGTTAGGATGGCATTACAGTTTTTACAATTGTTTGTAAAATGGCTTAGTACATTATAATAATAGTTTTCAACATGACTTACTTGTAAAACAAAATCTCTTAAATTAAAATAATGAACAAACGTATGATAAGACGACTTCAGTTTAGCAAGTCCTAAATCAATAGGAATTATTCCTAAGTTGGTGGAGATGTCTTTGATCTCTGCTGTGTGGGCAACCGCCGCTCGTTCAAGGAACAGGAGGAACCTGGAACAGGATTTAGATATGGGTTATTGCTTATGTTCATGAGTTTCCGTGGTCTCTTAATTTTTGACAGGTGCATTTTTTGCTTGGTGTTGTGATGTCTGGGTTTAATTTCGGCAGTTTTCCTTTCCCTATTTATTGATGATATTTCTTCTTTATTGAATTTATTTTTTACTTTATTTTGTTTTTGTAATGTTTTTACGTAAACGTCCTTGGGCACTTCCAGTAATGGCTCTTTATTTAAATTTCTTTTAGTAAGTATATCTTCTTTAGTTTTTTGATTGCGTATTTGAATTTGTTCATATAGCTTCCTTATTTTTTCTTTGTGACCTATCACGTAATCGTTAATTAAATGATTTTCAATATCAATATTCAAAACATTATTAGGGTTGATATGTCCGTATAATATCTCAAAAGGAGTGAGTTTAGTTACCGAATGAATACTATTATTATAAGCTATGACTGCATATTTTACTTTTTTTTTATATTTTCATTTTTAAATTCAACCTGATTATTTAAAAGCCAGATATGTTCAATAAGTGTAGAATGGAATCTTTCAACTAACTGCTAACTGCTTGTTAACAAAAGATCTGGTGCTACCTGTGTCAATTTTTAGGATAGTTTTGAGGTCGATAATATATGGTAATTCGTTAGTGCTGTCCTTAATGTGCATTATGGAAAATTTCTTTTCATTATAGTAAGTTCTAAAAAAAGATTTTGAGCTTGTTCATTTTCGGGTGTTACTCCGCATGCGTTATCATCTTGCAATGAGTTGTGAATTTCGTTACAATCGTTATAGTTTTCAAGGTCATGGTGCGTTTCTAAATCTTCCGATAGGTAACAGTCGGTCTAAAATAGAACACGAATAACGCATTTAGTGAAGGGTGAAACAAGTCGTCCCAATGAGCAAGTAGAAATACAAGAAGCACATTTTATTACATGATGCATTAATAAAAGAAAATGTTCTATTTTATTTTTATTATTGAGTAGATTAATTTTATTAATTTAATTTTAATTATAATGGAAATTTTAAACATACTGCTATATACAATCATATCGATTCAAAATTCGATACTAACAATGTAAAGTTACATATACATAAGTATCAATACCTAATTTATATTTAATAATAACGTATTCACTATATAGTTTTAGGTTAACTGAAACAAGTTTTGGTGATTACAAAGAAATCATTCATCACTATAAACACAACCTGAAAGAGAACAATTTAGTTGAGTAACCATTTGATTATAGAGAGATATTTCTTCTAAGTAGGATTGGTTCTTCTATGAAAGAATTCATTTTTACGATTAATTTTCAACAAGAAACTTAAGAATACTTCTGTCATTCAATGTCAGTAGTGATTCACAACTTCTAATGTCAAATTCTGCTAGCTCGAAGATGAAATCAAAACCGTTATAAGAATAAATTAAACAGTCAACATTGAAATAAAACTAAAATATTTAGGAAGGATTTTGTCAAAGTAGTTATCCACTTATTTATGAAGGTTGCGCTGTCAAACACAATCTCAAAATAATATCAAAAGTAGTTCTGCTTGATATTATACGGACAAACGTATTGATTGTGTGTTAAATAATCATATACAGGAAATATTAATTGGAAGGAAACAAATTTACTAAGGAAAATTTATGTTTAAACTCCAACATAATTATTGTAGTCTTACTATTTTTTTACTTCAAAGAGTGACATTTTGTTACTTAGATTGTAGGCAATGAATTTGCAGAATAGTTTAAAATTTGAGAGGAATACTTTAAGATCTGATTCAAAGCTGACAAAAGGACGAAAAAACATACATCCGGAAACACATAGTTTTTGTTTGTCGACCTTTTTCTGTTTATACAATAGTATGTCTTCGAAGTAGATAAGATAAAGAGCAAAGCTTTTGTTTTCGCATAATTTATGTATCCATTTTAGTATACCAAAAATCCAAGGCTTCTTTTAATATGATTTTAGTATGTTCTAGTTTTGCTTATGCTGGGAGTAAATCTTTGAAAATACAGACTCTGACACGTCCTTTAATATTAAAATGGTAAATTACACCTGGTCTGTAGCAAGTGCACGTTTAGAGTGCTCTAGTAATTGGGGTGGCCGTGTATAAGTGATTTCTTACAGGAAACGAGCTGAGCGGGTGAATAAAACAGGTTCCTTCATATTTTATTGTTTATCAAAATAATGACACCTAACTAGAGACATGATCTCGAAGAGTACGTTCAGCTGAACAAGTTTGAACAAATAAACTTCGGGAAAAGAAATGTGTTGTTGAAAACAGCAAAATTAACTGAGAATATATACTTCATTTTTCATTATTCATAAAGTCAATAGGCTAAAATGAATAAGTACAAGTAACTTAGTGAATATAATAGTTTTGTCCCTTAAACTGTTAAACAGAGTGTATAGAAATTACCGAATAAAAAAATTAGAAATATTGTCATATGTATACATATTACATACGTTATATACATATTTACATAATATATTTACGTACTGCATATATTTAAGTAATAATTTGAATCAATAATTAAAACTGTAAGCCCTTATTAAAACCCCATATTAAAAATGTATAGATTGATAGAAAAACAATTTTTTTGTTATATTTAAATATTGCTAATTTAAAAAAAAATCTAAAATCACCCAACCGTTGGTGTTTCTTTTGATTAATTTTTCATCAGTAATTGAAAATTTTTATCTTTTGTTTAATACAGTTGTTTTAGTTCGACTCCTTATTTTTAGATACATAGTTTTATAATAATGGTAAAGTGTGATTTCGACTTCAGAATCTCTATGGTAATATAAATTAATATTTTAGAAATATTTATAATTGCTTTTTGGCTTGTAAACAATTACTTTGCAAGTCTCATTAAGACAACTCAAACATTGCAGTGATAATTGATGTTACATACAGATATTCTGACATGTAGCGATGTTTTTTTTTTCTTTTTGTTCCTGTAACCCTTATTATCGTTATACATGAAAAACGTTAAATATATATTTATACGGAAACTCCGGCTATATATTCTTGCATGATGTTTTATTGCTTTTTATTTAATAGTGGTAGGAAATTTGTGGCAGTGATTGGAGTACCCTTTTCAAACTTGCTCCACTTCCACTAACTAGGTTGGATAAATTGGTGATCCCATTGAACGAATAATTTAAATTTATTCCACTCTCACTAAAACTATTTTACAGCTGTTTGGGCAGTCGGGTTTTGCTTTGTCATTTCAAGTTCAAAATGCAACACTCATTAACTCAGTTCTATATAACAATACAAATGAATTCCAGTTATTATGTTTTCAAAATAAATCAGAGTTATTTAACCTTATAAATTCTTATTTAAGTTAACCATATTTTATTTATTCAAACACATGTTGTCAAATTGCAATATTTTCCCCAAACCTAATAAATTTGTTTTAACTTATAATTTTACATGATTCAAATCACTATCTTCTACGGTGAAAGAAAGTAAATTGTATTAAAATATAGTTTATACAGGGTGTCACCGAACTCTCTGGTTCCCTCTTGTGGATATGTTCCTGGGATCCAAACAAACATATTTCACAATATAAACATGGGTCTAAGGTGCTTATTTCTTCATCTGTCTGTCTGTATGTGTTTTTTACAAAATACTTAATATTTTTGGAAGTAGACAAGATATTGAGCTCAAACTTTGTATACCTATTTGTTGCGTAACCCTTTATCACTGTACGAAAAATTAAAACATTATTTTAAATATTTTAAAAATGGCGGCCATTTGTAATTTTTAATATTAAATATATCAAAAACCGCTAACTTAAAAAAAAATTACAAGAAAAAAAGTTTACTTTTTTAATGGGGAACACAATGGTTTTTTTATTTTGTCTGTAGCTCAAAGGATAACAGAGATCTCGAAAAAAAGAGGAAAATGTATTTATTGGTTGTTGTCAACAATATTCAGAATTACTCTAGAAACAAAATATTTTAAAGTTATTATGAGCTAAACTAATAAGTTATTTGCATAATGTTTCGAGCACTTTCTGAGCTGATTCCACTGGCAAAAAAATAATAAAAATGTTCATATATTCATAGGTCTGGAAGATTTCACCCGTGTTTCAGATTACTCACAGATCTCAAATTTTTTTAAATAAATTACTGGATTATAAAATATCCACCTTTTAAGCACAAATGTAACTGCAGCTTAATTAATCGAATGAGAAAAAACAACAATGTGACCATGTTTACAAATAAAAGTATTAGCTGTTTATTAAGATCGAATTTTGCGTTTTGGGTCAACTATCGCAAAAGTTACTGCAGTTAGAGAACTGAGACCTATTTAATTGAATGTATCTGCTCATTTTACGTAAATTAAGTTGTACACCTTAATTAACACCCTACATATTTCAATATTAATTCTTTTTTGTGAGTAATCTGAAACATGGGTGAAATCTTTCGCCAGCTCTCTCTAACAAAGCATTTCTAGACCTATGAATATATGATCACGTTTGTTATTTTTTGCTAGTGGAATCAGCTCAGAAAGTGCTCGAAACATTTTGCAGATAAATTATTAGTTTAGCTCATTATAACTTTAAAATATTTTGTTTCTATAGTAATTCTGGGTATTGTTGACAACTGCCAAGAAATACATTTTCATTTTTTTTGTCAATATCCCTGTTATTCTTTGAAATACAGACAAAATAAAAAAACATTGTGTTTGCCATTAAAAAATTAAACTTTTTTGTCACATGTAAATTTGTTTGTAAAGTTAGCGGTTTTTACAAAAAGTTGTAAAGTTAGAGTAAAGTATAAATAAATTACCATTTCAGATTTAATAACCCTTCACTAATAAGTATTTTCGTATATACAATTTGTTTATACCTTTTCCAAATGTAAACAAAAATTAAACGAACTACGGTAGCTTTTAAAATACAATATTTTGTATACATTATGTGTCTAACAAATTAATTCAATTACGTTGTACATACTAAGATGTCATTAAGAACAAATCAAACCTAATATTACACATAGGTGAATATGAATTATTTCAGTATTTAAAGCAGTAACAGAATTCATATTATAACACGATACCTTAATGTACCTATTAACATCAATAATGTATCTGACCGATTTATAATACCAGGTTATTCGGAAACAAGTATGCAAAGTGCATGTCTGTAACCTTGAGAACAATGGAGCTAGTGCTTTAGATTATACAGTTGTGCTGAAAAGTCTGAGACGGTTTAATATTTCGCATATAAGGAACATAAGGTTGACAACATAACAACATATAAGGTTGATGTGATTGAGGAACCTGCTCTATATAAAAATGTTATTTTATAAAGATTTAAAGAAGTTATCCACCATCTTGGATCCGCCATCTTCAATGTAAATCTGTTTTTTTTTTTTTTTAACTGGAAGGTGGTCATGTGAGACATCATTTCGATGTAGAATTTCAAGAGAAAACCAACGGTGAAATTTGCACATCCTTATCTTTAATAGATTATAAATAGCGGCCAGAAAACAATGAAACGTGTTTTCCGATTTTGCCCCATTATACTGTTATACAGTTTAAAAAAATATTAATTATTATTCTTTTTGGATTTAGAATTAAAGAAGCTTTCAAGTGATATGCTGCACAACAATATATGGGAATATTATTTTTTTTTTGAGTTGCAGCCATTTTGATTTTTCAAAATTGATTTCGAGTTGTTGAACAAAATATAGTTGTGTGGAATATCGTTTGAAAACTTAACTTATTAAAATTCTAGGCCCTTGACAATTTTAATAAATGTAATACATTATACTATAAGACAATCCACTACTCTCATACTTTAGTGGAAATTATCGTGTGTTGGATTGTTTTGCTTCTAAGTTCAAAGGCGTAGTGAATTCAGTGTATATGAAAGATTAAAAGATATCATTGCGTTGTCACAATGTTTTATTTTACTGACCAATCTAAACAATTACAAACATAAAACATAAACAATCAAGTATTTTTAATTGAATGCATTGTTGCCGATTTTCATCATTGAGTATTTTCTCTTGTATAGATTCCAGCCCATAAAGGACACGCTAACATTAATTATTTTAAACTAATTCCATCAACAATTAAACGCAAAAAACATGAAAATCACAAATATTTAAAAATTGTATCTCAATAGTTCTTACCGTTTTTAGGCGTTAAATTTAATACTTAAATTTTATAATAGTAATTTAATACATTAATAAATACTTTTAATTACTGGGTTATACCAAACCTACAAAATTAACTTAACATTCTATTAAACAGATTTAAACACGAGTAAATAGAGTTTGGTAACAGTTAATGAGTAAAATCCGACGAAGTCTATTTCAATAGTATATTTTGTCCTACAAAATGAGTTGCGATGAACACATAGACTTCTTACTAACAAGTTTACTAAAGGGAACTTTAATTTAACCACCAATTTGAATTTTAACTTAGTTCACTGTCACTTTCTTTCCATTTTCATTTTAGTTTTTACTCAAATTAAATAACATTTAGTGTAAAGTGTTTTAAGTACTAAATATTAATCCAGTTTATTATGTAAATCCTGAAATATATTATAATGCTATATGTATAGGTTTTTTAAATTATATATTTTAAAATGATAATTTGTTCTTTCGCTAACGTTATGACAAGTATAACTATTTTTATTACAAACGTAGGATGTTTTAGTTCATGCATTCATTTTACTTACTATCATAAGCGAGGTCCTGTTTCAAGAGCGTTCGGTATTTCGTTTGTCTGTCTGTTACGCGATTACGACGAAACGTGTTGTTCGATTTTCTTCAAATTTCGCATATGTGTTTGTTAAAGTCAGAAAAACGATAATTTTATTTAAATTCAACAACTTTTTAATATTATTGTATACATTGTAAATGAGACACAACGTATGACTCAAGTTGACCGTTGTTGACTGTGTGAAATATAGACAGAGTGTTAATGTCGGTGGTTTTAGTTCTACGGATTCTTGGTTCGATCCGATGAATCAATCAACTTTATAAAAATTTTCAAATCTTGTCAATATTAATATATCATCAACTTAAATGGTCTAAAAGTTGTACTTTCTGTGCATCTACAAATAAATATTTAAAAAAACTTGTAAAGTAATACTACGCAAACTAAACGTTAAATTGTAATGAAACATAAATCATAAAATTGTAACCTGTACAAAGTTTGTAATCAATAGAAACAAGCAAATTCAAAACTGATACTATAAATCAAACAAAACTTAGTTAAGTGTATTTAAAAATTGAGATTAATCAAAATAATTACAAACGTAAGAAGAAATAAATATAATAGGTAAGAAATATCTTGTTTACAAACATTTATACAAATTAGTTATAAACTAATGTATAAAAACACTCGAACGCCTGGTTTTAGGAGTGGGGCTATTATCAATTTTATATCGACCATTCAGTATTAGAACCATCAAAAATATGTTTATTTCTTTCACGGCCAAATACTTTGTTAGATTTTCTAAAACATTTACTAAATTTTTCTTGAAAACATTTGAAAAGAGACATATAATTTTGTTTCCTTGAGACGCAATTGCAAGGATGGTTAAAGGAAAAATCAGAAATGAAAAACTTTGTCAAATTAATATTAGATTTTTTGACTATTTGTTAATATTCTCATATATATTTAGCTCGAATCTTCTCGAAACTTGCCATTTTTTATTCCATTCAGGTTTGCTATTATATTACTGACTATAACAAGAGGACAATATGAACTGATGCGAAAGAGGTTTATAAAAAGACAAATTCGTATTCAGCAAATTTGTGTTACGTTTTTAATAAAATAATTCAAACTAATTAATTAATAATTGATTTAACAGGTCGTGTACATTATAGGATTGAAACTAGGTAATTATACTTTTACCAATTCCAGTTTGATATCTACATTAAGTTAATTGTGCTATATGTTTCTAGAATCATTCCTATTAGACTAAACACTTTTTTATACAAATGAAAAGACTTTAGATATTTTTGCGAAGTCTACTGTTGACAGAGCTAATACTTTAACATATTCAACAAACTAATTTAAAAATGTGTTTATTATTTTTTAAGTTACTAGGCCTACATCTGTCAATGGTATTAATATTATGCATTTAATAAAACTTTAGTAATGCTGATTTGACTAAAACTTCTTTAGTGCTTCTTTCGTCAGGCATCTGAATCATAACTTTTTTATAAAATTAACCTACAAAATTTAGAATTAACTTCTTATAGATAGATTTTTAGTAAAAAGTTATTTTAAAGGACATTAAATATAATAGCAATTATAATTACATTTTAAATTATCAACTGTAATAAAAAAGAGACGTACAAATAGATTAAATCTGAAAACGAAACATTTTGATACAAATAAAATAATTTTACTAATAACAATGGAAGTGAAAGAGGAAAGGGAAATCAATATGGTTATGGGTCTTCTGTCAATTAGCCACAATAAATAGGTTTACAAAAATAATGTCTAAATAAAATGGGAACCGTAATAATTTTCCTCTAGCGTACCTCTAAGAAAACGTTTTTTTTTTTTTAATTATATTCGTAATTGTAGAGTTAAGAAGTAAACATAATTTTCATCACTTCATCTTTGCAGTTTGGATTTCCTGTAATGACACCACCTATAATAAACAACTAAAAAATATCAGCAGTATTTTTTGAAAAGAAAGAATTGGAGGAGGGAAAAACATCTACGGAATATCTTCAAATTAAATACCACAAACAAAATGTATTATTTATATTAAATTAATGTTTATGTTTTATATATTTAATACTTCTTAACAAAATTCACGAAGAGGAAAATGCAGGTAAACATTTTAGTAGCATGTTGTTTTTTTTAAATAATTAATAGAAAGGTGTCATAGAAATCAAGATTATATTTATTAATAAAACATCCTTAATTCCTAAAAAAAAATTCACAATATTGTTGTAACAAATAATAATGTTGGATTATTTACGGTGCCTTCATTTTAATACTACTTTAGCTACAAACTTATACATAAATCAACGTACTGTAAGTATTTGATGAACTTCTCAACAGAATATACATGTAATTAGTAATCATGAGTAAAGTTTGAAAGTTCACTATTGCTTGCCGAAGTACCATGGCTATCATTTAATTCCACTTACTTGGAATGCAATAAAGCTGCTACTGTATAGTTAAGTCTTAAACTACGGATAATTTCAGTGTATGTATCCTATTCAAGTTCAACTATGGATTCAATGCAATCTTTGGTTTAGTTTCAGGTATGAAATGCTACAGAATGATTGCATAGAAGCAACTTCAGGATTATTAAATTACGAAATTACGACACAAAATAACAAAGGGAATGATTTTTTATCCAACACTTAATTTAACTAAGTTTTGATTTGATAAAGTTTTGGCTTTCTTGTGTAAATATTAATAACATTTTAGTGAATCCAGCTGTTATTAAAAATCTCTTTGCAAATTCACTTTTAATTTAATTTTAATGAATCTGTTTATTTTAATATATTGTTTGTAATTTATATCTTTTAATTAACAGTGTCTAATATTTGTTTACCAAATATTTCTAAAATGTTATGTAACTTAAAATTATAAACTTTTTTTTAATCTTCCCCAAATTATTTATTAGAATAATTTATATTTAGGTGTTTATATAACATAATGTGAAAGTTAACAAGTTAAATTAAATACAAACAAATTTGTTCGACCATCATTATTATAGTTCGACCCTCTATTGTAGTTCGACAATATCCAAAAAATGTTAACACCTTAAGTAGAGTTTGTATTTACTCATACTACAGTATTGTGCGTAGCATTGTTTATTTACCTTTAGACGTAGCTTTATTATTTTAACACATTCTTCATATTGATACGTACAACTTCTTTGAAAGACCTGCAAATTTGTTCTCCTCAGAGAGAAATAAAAAACAATTCTTTTTCTAGAGATTGAGAGAAGATATAGAAGGAATTTAGCTGTAGCGACCTCTAGACAATATTTACTTCACTCGTGAAACACTAGGCGTGATGAGTGGATATATTAGCTTAGAAATTTGTATTTATTGAAAATGAAAGCAAGTAGTATTTAAACAATGTGGATGTTTTGTTACATTTTTTTAGAATACCTAAGTGGTTTTAAAAATACAATATAAAGGGTTCAATAATTTTTAGTATCTTATTTATGATTTAAACAATGATTGTAATTATTTGGTATTCAATATTTAACAACAATATATTTTAACGAAACAATATATCAGTTTCGTTAGTAAATTGATTATTGTACATGTTTGTACATTACGAAAATTCAACATTATTTACAATAAATTGTATAAAACACGTAAATCTTTAAAATTTGTGTCAGAGAACATCCATAGGTAGACAACATCCTGTAAATTCCTAAAATATAACTATGGTAAATACAAATAAAACATGATATAAGACAATCTAATTCTCGCTCAAGTACATTAACTATTATGTCGCTACGTATTATCTTGTATTTATTGTATATTAAATTAAGTTTCATAGTATATTATTTTTTTTTCAAATTTTCCTTGAAACCGGAGATTTGTTCTGGTTATGAAGCAATACAAAATTATTACAATCATACATAGAGTATTTTTTGTCCCTCCTTATGCTCACGTTTTTATATGAATAGTATTTGAGTTCCACTGTTCATTCAAAGTTAGTTTTAAAAAAAAACTAGTTTGGCGGTGCAAGTTGGTCAAAATTGGCCGATTTACATCAAATTTAGTATAAAAATAATCGAAATTTAAATACAAAACGTAATATGATAATGGTTTTCAATAATTTTGGACAATAATTTAACTAACTTTTTGGTATTAGGCACCTAGTTCTTGTTCTCATTGAGTGCAGCTAAGCGTCACTAATTAGGGTCGGGTGGGCGGAAGACCCCAACCTTTTCTTACCTAACCTTTTGGTTTGGAGTTAGGTCCGCAACTATAGCGGAATTAATGCTTAAACGAAAAAATCACGGTGTTATCATCATATAGTATGTAAAGGAAATGCAAATGATCTCTATAAACATTAAAATGATTTGTTTTGTAATTTTTACTCTTCATTATAAAATAGCAACTTGCAACATTGCACAAGGCTACGAGTTATACGGTTCTCGCAGAGCGCCCGCTTGTCTTTGTTCTTGATTCATACAGTTATGCATTTTACAACTAAACTAAGAATCTCATAAAAAAAAGTTTCGAAAAAAAATTTGTATTCATACGATTTCTACAACTTTGCCGCAGACGAAATCTTGCTGCCTGAAAAAGTAATAAAATCCTCGCTACATATTGTACAACTATATTAGAAGTATCTAATTCCAAATTTTCAAAATGGTACGCGTCTTCGTTTTGCTCGTTTCGCTCCTTCGAGTGCCGCGTGATTTGACCTAAAAGTCGTTTTACTATGGATTAGTTCGACATGCGTGAATGTACTTGTACAAATTACACACTACTCAAATTTTTTCAAACTCATACATATTGTACAACTATATTAGAAGTATCTAATTCCAAATTTTCAA
>JAGFPH010014123.1:3214-23630 GCA_018207615.1 Philaenus spumarius | reverse complement strand
TACCACTTTAAAATTATAAACTTTGTTATCAAACAAAAATCCTGTGTATTTTCTTGATTCTGGTTTGAGCGGTATTTGCCAGAAACTCGAAGTTAAATCAATTTTACTTATGTATTTTTTCCGCCGTCCTTTCCTTAAGATATCATCTATAGGCGGTGCACTTTCAAAATCTGGAGTTATAATTTTGTTTAGTTTCCTGGCATCCATACACAATCGTATCGATCCGTCCGGCTTCACAACAGTCACCATTGGGTTTATATAAGGTGTCCTAGATCGCTCTATTATATTGTTTTCCAGCATCTGGTCCAGTTCCTCCCTAACTTTTTTTCTATAATTCATTGGGATGGGGTAATTTCTATTTACAAAAGTTTCAGTTTTTTCCAACTTTAATTCATGTTCATATAATTTTGATAAGCCAGGCCGTTCTGAAAATATCGACTTATATTTCTCAATTAACTCCTGTAAAATCCCCTCTTGCGTTGTATTAAGTATCGTAGCATGACATTTTGAATCGCCTAGTTTAATCTGTTTACATCCTATCAGCTGTGTTTGCGTAGTCGCTCGACCTCGCCTTGGTACGGTCTCGTACTACTTTCCCTTTCCATTTTTGCTAGACACTCTGTCTCCGAGATTAGGCCTACATTTTCTTTTATCTTCGTATGCTTTCTAACAAACGCACCCTCTTTACCGTTAGTATTTCTTATAGAATCCGTGTTGCTTTTAAAACGAGCTTTAGTTGACTTGTTCCTTCGGCCTAAATCGCTATGGTTTTTACGCATCTCATTATAATCAGTGTTTGAATGATTTGCATAATTTCTGAACATTTGTTTGATACTATTATTAATTTGATTATTTCGCGTGGTGTAACAGTGCTTTAGTGAAGTTTTTGTTTTGACTATGCTTTGACTACAACTTATTTTTGGATTACGGTTAACAACGTTATAACTACTCCCCCTTATATCAAATTTTATTTTATTTTTATTCATACGCGCCTCTTCATCCCTGGTTTCCTTTGTGAACCCTTTGGCGATGAACTCCTTCCTTTTCTTTTCCCTTAATCTCCATTGAAGTGAATTTCTCTCATTCTTCAACCCTTCTACGCCTCCTAACGTTTTAACCCTACATCCTGTTGTTTTCCCGTCTTGCTGCGCCATTTTACTTCCTGCTTTTGTTTCTCCCGCTACTTGATTTAATCCGTTTAAGCTAATTAACCCCTTTGCGTTCTCTACACTTTTGGTTACGTTAATTGCTTGTTTATTATTGATAAGGTTCCCTTCACTTTTATCATTTAATTTAATTGACTTTTTAATCTGCTTATTAATTTGATTTTCACACCTTAACTTTAAACACTTCCCTTTAATTTGACTTATTGCCGTTTGTTTATTTATAAATGGTAACTCATATATTATTCCTTCGTATGACCACCTTATAAATCTTTTCTCCATATTTATTTTCGCCTGCATTTCATACAATGCATCACACCCTATAAGTATTCTGGATTTTAACCCTTTCACTATTAATAATTTTAAATCCATTTCTCTGTTTTGAACTTTATATTTTAACATAATTTGGCGGTGTACTTTTTGAACTTTACCTTTAAGCGCTCCAATTATTTCTACGTTTGCTACTGGAAGTTCCATTATTGGTATTCCTTCCGCTTTCAGCTGCTCGTAATAATCCTGTTGCATAACTGTTATTTCAGATCCAGTGTCTATTTCCATAATAGCCTGTAAATGACCAATTTCCACTAATATCGCCGGGATTTCCTCTATTGGTTTATCTTTAATAATTTCCTCCCCTTCATTATCTAACAAATCCTCGCGAATATTATAGTGTATATTACTTAAGGGTTTCTGTACACATACTGCCGTTTCGTTTTTAATTACCGTGTTTTCCGGTTTTTTAATTAACTCCCTTTTAATTATTTTTTCGCCCCTTCTATTTACTTTATTTATTTGATTTTTAGTTATATCATCAGCCCTAAAACTCCGAAGCCTATTTTTCAGAACCTCCTTTCCTAGTTTCCCTGTTTCGGCTTTGAATTAGGATTTTGATTTGATGGACCGGGTCTTGGGTTATTAGGGTGTATGGTATTTCTTGGGTTTTGCGAATAGGATTGCAGGTTAGGTCTCGGATAGGGTTGGGGGTTTTGCCTGTTATTATTATTATTATTCGGCGTTCCTGTAGGCCTATTTCCCCTACGCGCTTCCTCCATCATATCTATACTATTTAGAAATTGTATGGCTTCTCTAACCGTCTCGCTATGCTTTCCCATTGCCGCTAACCTAATCTGGTCATTAAAATGCTGGAATATAGTAAACACTAAATATCCCTCCGGAATCGGTGGATCTAAATCTCTAGCCTTGTTTACTAATTTACAAAAATAATCTGCTCGCGTAAGATTACTATTATCATTATACCTACCATATTCTATTTTATTTCTTATTAGTTTTTGCTTCTGTAACGACCAATAATTTTTTAAAAAACATTCTTTAAACCCTGTGTACCCTATATTTTCTGTTTGCATAACTTGCCACCATTCTAATGCACAACCCCTTAATTGTCGCACTGCAAACTTTAACTTTTCTTGATCGCTAAAAAATGGATTAGTTTCCTCGATCAAATTTTCTACCTCCCTTATAAATTGCTGAGGGCGTTCGTGTGGATTTCCCCAAAATTCTATTTTTTTACATTCCCCCTCATACCTCGGCATTACCAGATTCCTAATCATACCTGGCTGTCCCCCTAATTCTAGCACTTTTTGTTCTACCTTCGTTACCCTATTTGTAATTAATTTAAAATTTTCATCAGTTTTCTTGTTAATTACCCCGGTAGATTCTTCTAACAATTGTATACTGCCTACAATATCCTCAAGCCTTTCTTCTACCTGTTTGTGTTGACTTAAACACCTTTCTTTTTCTACATTTATTTCCTGCGATACTCCTTCCAATTTTCCTGAAATTAATGTATATAATTGTTTCTGCTCTTCTTCTCGCAGCCTCCTATCATTTGCTTTTTCTTCTTCTCGCAACCTCCTTTCGTTCGCTTTATCTTCTTCTATTTTAGCCTCTTTTAGCCGCCTTCTTTCTTCTTTTCTTTCCATCTCTTCCGCTTTCTCTTTTTCTCTTAATTGTTTTTCTTCCGCTTTCTCTTTTTTTAGCATCTCCATAAATTCTTTAAGTTCTTTGTTCGCCATTTTGCTCTTAGAAATTTCTCCTTATTTGTCGGAAGTAAAATATTCGTAGCCTAACTACTTTTATTTTATTTTTCTTAACTTTTTTGAAAACCCCCTTTTTCTATTTACGTTTTTACCGCGACAAATTATTTCTAAGGTGCTTGGCCTACTCCCCCTCTTAAACTGCGGAATACCAAACCCGGGAAATATTTAATGTTGATCAAATTCACTAGTATGTTTACACAATCTAACTTAATTCTTATTATAACACATACATATAAGCACAAATAATTTATTCTGTCAGTTTTGGACTTTATTTAACCTTCCGTTAAATCAAGCCACACCGGTGGGCGCCAACTCTGCAACGACGCACGAGTTGCACGACGCTGGGGGAGGAAGTTTGTTTTCCTTTTGTCCCCACGTTGCGACGTCAACCCTGCAACGACAGACCTTTTTTATGACGTTCGGGAGCCACCTCTGCAATGTAGCCCCGACGCTATCGTCTGTCTGTAGGATTTCCCTACTTTGTTACAGAATAAAGAGATTATATCACCTACTGGAAGTTTAAGGCAAATTAATTTTAATAGCCTAGGTGATATAACTCTGGTTAAGATAACTATGCCTATAGTCACCTTAAATAAAAATATTTTATTAAATTCCTTCCAGTTATTCAAGTTACTATTAACTTTAAATTTGCTCAGCTCAGTAATTAATATTATATTTATTTGACAATCTCCGAGGAGTGAGAACAGTGGAACTTTACCTAGAATAATTAAATTATTTGTGCTTTGTGAAATTTCGTTGGAAATGCCAACTTTGCGTTTCCGCCCTTCAATATTGATCATACACTGAAAACAACTTATCATATATGATACTTAGATAATAGGAATCTCTTGAACAAGGTAAATTAATTATATTAATTGAAATCAAAAGAAAATTTATTCAATAAAAACCTCAAAATACTCTGTGGTTCTTTCCACTACAAAAACATAAATTTTAAACTAAATTTACTATTTACATAAATTTTAACTCTTTTAGGTAGAACCATTTATTATTCATTTATACTTAATTATTCCTTCCTTTTTAATATTTATTATTTAATTATTTAATTATGAAAATAATTTTATATATTTAATTTACAAGATTAATAATTTTATATTTTGAAAAACCTAATTTTTTATCTCAACCCAGTATCAATAATTATTTAAATTTAACTCAGGCAATATTTTAATAAGGGATATCGTAACTTTTCTGACAGACCTTTTATTACTGCGACCCTGGACTCTGAACACCTTTCCCAAGAATGTTGATGGAAATACAGCTTCCCTGAAGTCCGGTTATCGTTGGTGCGGTTGAACGTCTTTCGTGGTCTCAGCTTTTGCCTGGTTTGACTTTCCCTGATGTCTTCTAACGCCTTCCCTGATTTGGTTTAACGCCTTCCCTGATTTGGTTTCCGCTTCTTATTCCAGTAGTCCTTCAAAGTCCATGTGTGGTTCCAGTTATTGTCATTACATCAGTCCTGTGATTCCTGTAGACTACGTCATTTATAGATTTTTTGACGCACCCGCTATATAATTAACTATAGCGTAATTCACTCAAACTGTTCAATCGTTTTTTCACTGTCTGTAATACTAACTGATTTTACACTGTCTTTGTTCATTTAACTCGTATTTACGTTTGATACAATTTTAATGAAAAATGTTACTTGAAATATTATATCGCATAATATTATAATTAATTAAAATGTTCACTGTTTGATTGACACATATCTTACTGCTGTCTTTATAAAACACTGCTTCTAAGTACGTTACTATAACATCGCAGATCCGTCTAACAACGTCGATCTAAAGAAAAATCTCAAAGAGTGAGAGAACGATTCCAGCTTCCAGATAGAGCGATAGGTAGATGATAGATCGTTAGATAGGTCGTTAGATCGTTAGGTATATCGAGAGATTCGCGGCTCCCGCTGTACTCCGCTTATATAGCCTCCTTTGCCGCCTTCCGAGTACCAACTGCCTTTCTTATTTTTCTATTCCTTGTTCGATATCTTGCCATGCAACTTGCATTGATTTCTTTAAGTTTTAGGTTGGTACTCCCCCCACTAACTTCTTCGTTAGGCCTTGCCATCAGCTAATCTAGATCTCCCCTCCTAACATTTTCTCCTATTGTCTTACGTATTTTCCTCGTAGTTTTCCTTTAACTGCTTTTACGAACTTGCGGTTTTCGTAATCGTATTCCTGATACATTTTCCTTTCTTCTCAAACTTGAGTGATGGTCGTACTACGTTTGGTTCGCTTATGGCGCTGCCTCGCGTATTCCGCGGTTTTTCCTCGCGAAAACTTTTCTGGTTTTGACGGAAAATCTTTTTTCTTTTTTTCTTCTATGTTGGTTATTATTTTATGATATATTAGCCAAAATTTCCATTCTGTCCGAAGATTTTTCTTCTGTTTTTGGGACTTGCAAAATTTGCCAAATTTAACATTTACTTTTGAATTTGAATTTTAACTTTAAAATTGATACTTTCGATTGAGATTTACAATTTTATACCCTTACTACTTTCTTAACACTAGGTTATTATTTTTACCACCTTTTTCATTCTATTTTTAGCAAAATATAGGTATGAACTTTCTCACCTATTATTTTAATTAATTTACAATTTATAAACTTTTTATCTTATAAAACTTTTACTTCTTTACAACTTGTTTACTTTTTCATTTTCCCTTTTTCATTTTTTATGGTGCTTTTTCACCTTCAAACTTTAACAATTATCTCTAACTTTTAAAATACCAAAAATTCCTTAATTTGTTATTTAACATTTTTTATTCAATTTTTCTTACGCTTTTCAAAAATATCTTTTTCATTTAATTTTGATGAAATTTGAGAATTTCCTATAACTTTAACTCTTTATAACTTTAACATTTTTTATTTTACAAAATTGTGACTTCCATGAACAATGTTTCCACCTCCCGTGTTTCACATTTACCCATAAAATTCATCAATTTTATACTTTTATTTAACACCTTATTCCTGTATAAAAATAACTAATTTTTCTAAGTCTTTCAGGCAACTTGAAACAAGTTCCTGGACAAACGTCCATCTCTGTTGACACAGTACAGTTGGCCGGGACTTGTCGTATTCTAATCTAGTTAAGTATAGGGTGTACCTCAACTTCTGCTATGAAATCTTGATTTTTGCAGTTTTACAACAAAACTCAATTTTTCACGCATTGCATAAGGTTTATCCGTTGCAATATATATATATATATATATATATAAGAGGTCTTGCCCTGACTGACTGACATAGAATCAACGTAGAGAAAAAGCTATTTGAGATAAAAATACGAAATATTAAAGGTATATTTTTATGGGGTCATAGACGGTCACTAGGAAATGTTTTTGCAACCTGTTGATTTTAAATAGTAAGAATACGGGAATAGTAAGAATCACTCCCAGTTCTATAAACGATAAAACAGCTGATTCGGACCAGAAGCTTAGCAACACATATTTGTTGAATGCATTTACATTAATTACGTATCAACCAACTCAGCAAATTTATAATCAGTTTATTATTCTTTACACCAACAGCAATTTTAGGTTAGGTTAACAAAATAAAAGCAAACACACGAGAATAAAAAAATAATGTCATACTGTATTATAATTCAAACATTGTTGTTAAGTGTTATAAATAAAACAATTGATTTGTATCGAAAGATTAACACATTTTTAGGTTAGGCATATACTGAACCAAAAAACATTTCTCTGAAGCGTTTGCACCTATTGCCATATCAACCTACTTGGCAAATTTACAATCGGTTAATATTTTTTTTAACAACCAACAGCATTTTTAGGTTAGGTTGAAACAGTCCAGTCATTCACACAAAAAAACTGGTAATACTGACCTTCTGAGTAAGCGTCAGGATATAGGTTACCGCATCCCCACCGACCTTCAAGTGCCTCTTTTCTAAATAATCATAATTTCAGTGAAACTATCAGGTTATACTGCAATCTGTTTCCATTTGCTTCGCCCCTAGTATGATATATTTTTTAGGTAGTCGGACATATATATATACATGTCGGATATGAATTTGTATTTATATTTGTTTTAGGTGATTTTAGTTAGGAAAGTTTAATAACTTTCAATATCAATTTAATTATATTACTTACACTATTTATTCGACATTGTCAATGATGTCTTCTTGCTTTGTTGGACTTGATTTCGGAAATGAGAAATATTCCTACTTCATTTTCGCATTACCTAATGTAAATGTAGCAAAGAATATGGCGTGTGCTAGATTTTAAAACATATGTTTGGTATTTTTTGGAAGGTTTCTCCCTTTTTTAAATATTTAATTAATTAGTACAAAATTTTATAGAAAAAACAATCACCTGTCTCTGTTGCAACCAATTATATCAAATCATTATTATACGCAGCCATGTTTTCACTGCACGCAGCTATTAAGTTAACAATATCGCCCGACCACATGTATCGAACAAAGGGCATTGATGTATTAATTATTATAATCAATTAAGTAACCTCACTTTAATATAAATCACGTCCGCCACAAAATAATTGCCAAACATTATGTCCCGCTTCTATGATGCATTGTATTAATTAATTAATTGTCTTACGGTTGTCATTCCGAGTAAAATTAATTATCCACGATTTGTTATTCCGAGGCCTTTGTCTAGTACAAAAGTCATTCCTAGGCTGGATCGAGTTCTTTGGTTATTGTCTGGAACAGGATATTAATTACTAGTAGCCTATAGATTACAGTAATTACCGCTTTGTAAATATGTGCGTTTTAATACGTGATGGGATTTATAGTTACTATGAATTATGTAGTCATAGTGTTTGTAAACACAATGGCAAACCGAGGAATTTGTAGTTAAGACTCCATCGCACCTCTTTCGTAAAACATAGTATTGTTTTTTATGTGCTTCACCTCGACTAACTTTGCTACGGTCCACGATTATCGAATAGTTTAGCGTATGGTTTGTATTCGTTAACAGCTGTTTTCATCTGTCGCTATAGTAAACCAGGTTAAGGTTATGTTTACAACTTTTAGTTGAAGTTTTCGTTACCGAATAGTACATCAAAGCGCTAGGTTTTGTTCCTTAAAATATAACAGCTGATTTCGTCCGTCAGACGTAATAAATACATCAATAACTGTGTCAACCTTTTGTGGTTATGTCTAAAACTTTTAATTTAAGTTTTTTGTTGTTATTGTAGGAATAATAATTTGATCACGCAGTTGAGCCTCTGACGGGAGTTGAGCGAATTTCGAAAATTGAGTTTGTGTTTTATAATTATTTCAACCAAATTTTTGGGAAATCGGTCTACTCATGAATAGCTGCCTACGTGTACGAAATTGCCTATATTATTTTAGAATTTGTTTCTACTTCAGACTCCAGCCACAGATTTGAGACTGCTTCGCTTGGCTCGGAGCGGAAAAACTCACTTCTTGTGGTAAAAATTTACCGTGAACGTTTATGGTATTTTAAGTTTTTATCGATTTTGAGTGGTCCAGGCGGGCTATAAAGTACATATAAAGGACGAAAACCGTACATCTTAACAAAATTTCATACACACCGTTTTGTAACCCTTTTAACTCGATATCGAAAGGTGTAACTGTCGAAATAATCGAATGCAGGATAATAGTTAATTTAAAGGTAATCTACAGCATACGCAACCCACAGTATTGGAATGTTTTGCATACTTTACTAAGATATTTATGTATATACAGAATGACTCTGCAATATTCTAGGATATGATTCAGTGCATAAGAATTGGGAAAATATCAATTGGACATGTGTACGGAAACACATTGTTTTCCCCACATAAGCCATTTTTTTGTTTCACTAAATAAATTGATATCTAGAGAATGGTTTGACCGATTGAGTTCAAACTTGTCTTGAAGTTTAACCTAACAATTATTTATTTTAAGTAAAATAAACAATTACATCCAATTATGCGTATTAAAATGGCGATTGTTTCACAATTTCAAACCAGAATTACATAAAACGTCAAGACATCTTTTTTGTACCCCTTTGTATTCTGTATTGGATGGTTAACTGTTAAAACAATTGGATGAATGATATTAGTTAAGTTACGTGTAATAATTGGTTTGTTCAACCAGGCATAATATACCAACACAGTAAACACATTAATATTGTGACTACCTAAGCAGTTATTATCTTTAACTTAACTATTATCCTTCATACTACTAGTAGTTCTGTGAACAGTAGACCTCGCTCTTTGAAATAACAAATGTGGTTTTGAGCTTAGGTTAAAAATAATGTGCCAGTAAGGAAGAAAGCAGAAGGTTTAGCCAGTGAATCATTATTTTGCAATTCCCGCGATTCCGGGGTTGCTAGTTCTCGTTTTTTTCTTTTCTTGAGCTTTAACTGCTAAAGATTTTCTTTTAGGGGGCATTGTGTTTTATATAGGTTAATAATGCGTAAGGTAGCTACAAATATCGCGTTATTGAGGGAAAACATAGAATTAAATAGTTCGCTTATTTCCCCCAAAATCTATCAAAACGTAAAATACCATAGAAGTAACCGGTTCAAAGCCATGTGGTCGAATCTACCGTGGGGTTGGCGTGCAAAGCACGCAATGCATTTTGTGGTGAAGATACTCCTAATATGGGAGTTGGCGTGGAAGCACGCAATGCTTTGTGTGTTGAAGATACTCCCATTATGGGGGTTGGCGTGCGAAGCACGCAATGGATAGTGTATTGAATTTACTCCTAACACGGGGGTTGGCGTGCGAAGCATGCAATGCTTTGTGTATTGAAGATACCCCCAAAATGTGAAATGGCGTGCGAAGCACGCAATGCATTTTGTATTGAAGATAATTTCAATATGCGGAATGGCGTGCGAACCATTTTGCAGCTATTCAGCACCGTCGTGAATAGACCTATTTCCCAAATTGTTGGTTGAAACCCTAAAACATAGGCCTATAAACTTAATTTTGAAAATTTTCTCAACTCACGTCAGCGGCTCAGCTGCGTGGTCGAATTATTAATTAATTGCCATTTGCTTCCGGCAAATTTATACAAATATTCTTCTCAAACAACAATTTCTTAAGTTTATTTAAAAGACGACACGAACAAAAATCATTAAAAATCCTACTGTATGTAGGCCTATTATAATTTCTACATTTGGTGTTATATTTTTCCGTTAGTTTGGAGTAACTTATCAATATGCGTTTGAAATGTTGACCATTGATAATTTCAATAAAAGTTTCACAGCTCACGTTCCCCAAATGTAGATGCGTTTAAATCCAGGATCTGATTTAATCCTTCGAATAGTTAAGAGGGATAACAGGTGCGCGTGGGATCAATTAATTGCGTCATCATCCTCTGTTACAGATAACCATCTTGCGGTTACTATAGCAACAAACCCAGCTGTTGCAAATTCTCCCACACTTGAGCCTGATAGCGATACGATATGTCTTAGTAGTACACATTCCTTAATAAGACCTATAACCTGTATCGGATGTTCAGCGCATAAATAACTTAACGTCAATCCATGGACACCTTTATATCCTGGCTTCCTGGATCGGTTTCCAATTAACAATTCAATGTCACCAGGTGTCCATTGTGTTAGGTTAATTATAGAAGAATTTTTTACCGGTGCGATAGGAAAAAACAATAAAACACAAAACAAATAAAACATTGACGTTAATAGTCTCTGGTATACCGTCGGTAATAGCTGAAGTAAACTAATACAACTTTAATAAAATATATATATATATATACAGAGTGAGTCAGGAAAAAACCTAGAAACATTCAGGACGTGATCTAAAAGTGATAAAAGTGAAAATAAAGAAAAAAGTTCAGATAAACATAATTTTGGAATGCTTCGTTTTTCAGTTATAAACCATTTTCTTTTTTTGTACAAAATACTTAATATCTTTGGATGTAGGAAATGTTTTGAACGCAAATGGTGTATACATATTTAGTACGACATCTTTTACCCAAGTAAAAAACATCAAAATGTGTTTATATATTTTTTTTAAATGCCGGCCACTTAATAGTTTAATATAAACCAATTATTACACATAACTTAACTATTAGCCTTCATCCGATTGTTTTAACAGTTAACCATCCGATACAGAATACAAAGGGATACAAAAAAGATGTCTTGAATTTTTTTTGTTAAAACGTACGGGTTATGGGTAATTTAGGTTTGAAATTTTCAAACAGTTGCCATTTTGAAACGCACTATTGGATATAGTCGCTTGATTTTACTTCTAATATTGTAAGGTGTAACTTCATGTCAAGTTTGAAGTCAATCGGTCAAACCGTTCACTAGATATCAATAATTTTGTAAAAAAACACATACAGACGAAAAAGTAAGCACCAAAGACCCATGTTTATATTGTGAAATATGTTTGTCTCGATCCCAGGAACAAATCCACAAAAGGGACCAGAGATTTTGGGGACACCCTGTATATCGCACACACACACAGGCTGAATAACTATTCAGAACTTTCGTGAGTAGACCAATTTCCCAAATAGTTTAAACCCTAAAACATATAAACTTAATGCAATGAATTAGCTTATAAGGTCAGTCTTGTGACTTCAAAATGTTTTTGATAAAATCGTTAAAACACTTAACACTTGCACAAACACAAAAACATTAAACAGTCCTGTACAGCACCGGTGTGCGCTCTAATAAGTCCGGTGAAGCATGCTTATTAGAGCGCATACCGGTGCTGTTCATAACTGTTTAATGTTTTTGTGTTTGTGTAAGTGTGTTTTAACGATTTTAATGTGTGACGAGTTCCTCCAGTGAATTAATCAAGCAAGAGAAGTTGAAGTTGTGAAGACTTCGAAACATGTAATAAACGTAATTAGATCAAAAACAATTTGAAGTCACAAGACGGACCTTGTAAGGTAATTCATTGTATCATTTAATTGTTACTTGGTACCGAAAAAATGCATATCATATAAACTCAATTTTTTAAATTGGCTCAACTCACTTCAACGATTCAGCTGGGCGATCGAGCTATTTATAATTTAGTTTAGTAAATTAATTTTAAAACTTACCTTCTCTTCGTTATTTTGGTCTAGCTGCCTTGACCAGACAAGTGAATGAATGCACGTCGATTTGAAAGTAAAACAAAAAAGAAATATTAATTAATTTTTGTATTCAAATGAAAACAAACAAAACTTTATCTTAGCATTTTTAAATTTGGTTACCAATTTTTAAATGTTTATTTACTTATATGGGCACTCCAAATGGAAAAACATTTTTTAAATCGATTTTTAGTTTTTTATGATGTTTTATTCTCCTGTTCTTCCTCTTTCCAAAAATAAACAACATGATATGGTTACAATTATCTTTATTTCCGAAAAAAATAAATAATATGTGCGTTACCATGGAAATAAATGGCTTTAGAGGCCACATGAATTCGCTGTACTACAAACATTTTTATAGTGTTCATTATTGTACAGTGAGTTATTTTAAAGAACTTTGGTGAAGAGGAAGCTGGAAGAAATTTATGCTGCTGAAGAAGACCCAGACAACCCCATTTACTGTCCAGGAGGCCATTAGCAAAAGGTAGGCTACTTATGAAACTTTGGCTTTTACGTTATGCTCGTTTCACGAAATTCACTTTTTTGTTATTTATAATACGCACATCTGGAAAACTATCTAAGATATCTTTACCAAATTTGTATCACATATCTGTAACACAACTACCTAGTTCCTAACACGGGATTTTTTTAAAATATTTCAACAAATAAAAAAGTTATATAATAATAATAAAAATAGTTTTTTATAAATCATAACTTTTAGGTTTATTTTTTATAAACTAGAAAAAGGTACAATTTGGAAATTTAAAAAAATATATATGAGTCTATCTTAATTACAACTTAAGTTATGTGTATTATAGCTAATTAACATTGTCGAAGATAGACACTCGGAGTGCCCTTCCAACTGTTAAGATTAGGTTAGCATTATCAGTACCACATACACAGTAGAGCAGATTGATTCTCCACGGATAGATTGTACATTAACCGTGTAAATTGCAAAGCATTGCTCAGCTATCTCGGTTAACCTATGTCAATTAATCTATGGTAATTCCATCCCGCAAGTAATTAATGTAAATATTCCCAATGCGGACAGAGTAATGTGTGTAATAACGTAGAGTTTATAACGGCGATCAACAATTCTTCCGTTGCATTCATGCTAATAGATCAACAGTGCATGTTGAATTTGAGTAATGGTTAATTGAAAAAGTGACTGTGTTGTTTCTCCCACGGTGAAGATTCCGGTACGGGAAGGTTAACCGTTTTCTACAATCGGAAAAGTTCATCCTTATTCACTTTGGTTTGATTTGTATTGTAATTTTATTTTTTAAAGGTGAAAAGCTATTAGTCAACACTTTTTGTACTGCGGTGTTACGCAGGGCTATAGAATACAAGGGCTGGTCCATTTCTTTGATGTTGACGCTCGCCGACTGTTCCAACCTTCCTCTTGCCCCCCTCCTATGTGACGTCACTCTGGTACCATGACACGCCGTGTAAGCACGGTTCGCCTTAGCTCTCACGTGTTATTTGATATAACGTTGCAGATGATATTTCTTTAAAAAAATATGCAATACACACAACCACCTAAATTATATCTTTACCAAATTTGGTTAATATTGAGTAATTATTTTGTTCAGTACAAGTGTTTAAAGAAGGTATATAATTCCGCGAGATTTTCGCCTTTAAGGCTAATTTCCTCGAAGAAGCATTCCACGAATTTCTTTAAAAAATTATACAAAACACACACAACCACCTAAGTTGTTTAGCGAATTTGGTTAATATTGAGCAATTATTTTTTCAGTACAAGTGTTTAGGAAGTATTTAATTCCGCGAGATTTTCGCATTTTGGTGCACATTCAAGGCTAATTTTCTCGAAGAGGCATTCCATGAAGTTCTTTAAAAAATTATACAATACACACTATTACCTAAATTATATGTTTAGCAAGGTATTTCTTTATTTAATGTTACGTTGCAGACGAGATTACTTTATGAAATGTTACCAAGATTATCAAGTAGGCTAATATTGTCTGCAGCGTTACTTGAATATTCCAAGAAACACCTTTACTAACAAAATACATTAAAACAAACATTTTCAGAATGATGAGATATAATTAAATAAATGTATAATATATAAATAATAATAAGATTTAAACTTAGGGTACCGGTAATTATTGATTACTCAAAATTTAAAAACAACAAATTTTAAGTAATCAGCTTCAAATTAAATTAACATTAAAAAATATTATTTATTTGATGTAAGAGTTGCAAGCCAGATTACTTTATGTTAAAAAGTTACTAAGATCCTCAAGTAATTTCTTCTGCTGCTTTAAGTTAAAATGTGTAAAATTTTTATTAGCAAAATGCACTTAAAATTGTCAGAATAATTAGATATAAATAAATATATAATATACAAATAATTATAATCAAATTTAAACCTAGAGTAATAAAATTATTGATGACAAAAAAAAACATAATTTTAAGTTGAACTTCTAGGCTAAATTAAATTGCTCAGTATCAATTTAAATTTAAATAGTTCAATTGTTTAAATTCAACTATTAAATTAACTACATTCCCTAAGGCTTAGGAAAGGAAAATTTCTATAAAGCAGTTTTTTTTTAAATATTTTATTTCAGCAGTAATTATTATGTCATGTGCATATCTGCATATAAGCTACTCATTATGTGCAAGTATTTATAACTTTTATGTGTTTTATTTTATAAGTATTACACATGTTTTATTAAACTGCAGTATGACATTCAAGTTTTGGTGGTTTATTATAATAAATACAAATATTTTCAATAATGTGGCACATTTTGTTCAATTTCATATTTAGTTTTCAGAAATGTTTCAGAGAATCAAATTAAAAGTAAGCTAACATTAGTACACTACATCGGTTTATTACCTACGAATTAGTTAGTTTTATTGTAACCCTGTCTTCTGCTTATATCTTTAGACTAATTATTGTTTACAGTCTATTTATTGCTTTGTGTAGTGTCAATACTAAGACTAAAGAAGAGCGCATCATAAAAATGTTACAGCTTTGCTAAGAAATTTAAATTATTGTAGCGGAAATACTTATAAGAAGCGTTGAGAATGGAGCAGTTGTTACCACCGTGACGTCATCACAGTGGCAGTGGCGGGAACGCTTTCCTTGACGGACTGGTCCAGCCCTTGTATTCTATAGCCCTGTGTAGCCCTGGGTGTTACGTGTCTTTACGGCACAGTTTTCTGGATTAAGGCAAATGTACTTTGCGATTGTTGAAAATAAACCGAGGGTTCACTCACTCGCCAAGTGTTTCATTGAGTAGTTTAGGAAGGACTGTTTGTGTAACTGAAAATAATAATACAAATTAGCAAATATTTGTGATTGTGTTTATAGTCACTGTCTTTATTATGAGATTTTTTTTCACATTGTCATTAAAATGTATTAACTTCAACGCAAAAACTTAAACTCAATATTATACTGAACTAGCTGCCCGATCCGGCTTTGCACGGATAGACAAATCAAATTTAAATGTATATTAACAATATATCAATAAATATAATACACTTTGTATTTCTTATGGGGATTTTTAATAACTTTGACCCCCCAAATCCCCCATAAAATTTAGATTGTTTTTTTTAAATCTTTCTTAGCGAGCACCTATAGGACCCTAGAGGAAGCTACATGCCAAATTTCATTCCAATCCTTTTGGTGATTTTTTTTATTAACTTTGGCCCTCCAATCCCCCCCCCCCCCCCCTACAATTTCGAATTTTTTGAAACCCTTTCTTAGCAAGCACCTATTTCCCCAGAGGAAGCTATATACCAAATTTCCTTCCAATCCGTTCAGTAGTTTTAGAGATATCGTGATTTAGTAACTTAGACCCCCCCAAATCCCCCTAAAATTTCAAATTTTTTTAAAAACTTTCTCAGCGAGCACCTAGGGCCCTAGAGCCCTAGAGGAAGCTACATACAAAATTTTATTGCAGTCCGTTCGGTAGTCTTTGAGATTTCATGATGAGTCAGTGAGTGAGTGGTGTTTGGATTTTAAATATATAGATGAACATCTAACCAATAACAATAACCACGGCAGTTATAAATTGTAAATTAGTAAAATTACCACAAATTCAGGTAACATTGCTTTATCTTATCGTGGTCAACTCGCAAAGAAACTAGCTTTTATAATCATTGAAATGTGTGCGTTTCTTTTTTTTAACAACATTTTTAAGGCTCGGTAGTAGTAAGAAAATATGTCTGAGTTGACCTCAGCTCTCCAAGTGGCAGAGGTGTACACTACTAGCATTGAGTTTGTGTATGTTTCATTCTTCCGCTAGCAAATATAGGGTAGCTTTATAAAGGCGGAAACTCAAGGCTTACAGACCTAACCCTGACTGTAAACGTACTGAAATGCGCATGCGTGGCAATGTATCTGAGTATCTCTTATTAAACACAGCTTTATCTCACACATTCAAAATTAAGGAATATTTTATTTTTCTAGTATTCCTCCTCATGCAACAAGTTGATGTGATAACCAACAGAGTGCAGGCTAAACACTCTAGTCAAAACACAAATTTTGCGAGTACATGCCTCCACAATAAAGAAGGGGTTTTCATTAAAATTTATTGAAATTACTTTTATTTGAAAGGTAATTAATCTTCGAATGCGGTGAGATGTTTACATTTTTTATTTTTGCAATATTTAATAAGAAAAAATTGCAAATTTTGATTTCATGCAAGTCAAAACAATTAGTTAAAAACAAATTTACAAAACTGAATGATGTCCACATTTGGACTGTCATAATTTTTAAAATTGCATATTCAGAATAATGTTCAGATAATTTTATTACTCCAGTAATATTGTTACGAGTTTAACATAACTCTTTTGTAGTTAAAATTCAAAATGGTTGCTGGGTCTGCCGAAATTTAAATGTATCTAAGATTAGCTGTTTACTTTTTAATCTATTTTGAAGATGACCTTTAAATGAATCTGGAAGGCATTATATCACGGAATGTGGTTTAATAAATGAATGTGTGAATGATTGTGAAATTATTAAGTATGTTGAATCCATAAATTATTTAGGTTTGTTTATAGATCAGAGCTTAAACTGGTAATTGCATGTTGATACATTGAAACAAGAGTTATTTGCCAGTCTTCGTAGTTTCTATTTGTTAAGAAAGTGTTTCCTTTATGGATTACTAAAAAATGTACCATGACTTAATATAATCCTGGATTCAGTTTGGTATTAAATGTTGGGGTGGCATTTACTTACAAAATATACGATCAATAGTGATTCAACTGTACCATCTCATAAGATTCATATAAAAACTGCCTAGAAATGTACCACTGTTAGCACTTTACCACTGTTTAGGCAGTTAAAACTTCTTCCTGTAAGACATCTATTTGTATTTTCTAAGTATTGCAATCATTTGATCATAGAAGTGGACAGAATTTATTAACAAGTCTACAATATAATAAGAATACAAAGACGTCTGAATATAAAAGAGATTTGCCTCGTCTTTTCAGAGAAGCTTTAGTGAGATTCTATTTGCATTCTGCAGCAATAACTTTCAATAAGATGAAAAACCTATTTTCAACTGAAAACCTTGTTATTTTCTCTAATGACGTTGAATGTTTTTTTGTTCTTCACGTGAGTGAATTTTTGTCTTGTTGGTTTTTAGTTAGGAGGAGAACTTTATAATATAAATGTGTTGTGACAAATAATTCGAGAATTGTTTTTGAATTTCATCGTATATTTATTTTTTAATTTATATTGCATTTCACAGTTTTGACCTTTCATTTAAGTATTTGTACAATTTTTTCTAGTTTAGTTACGTAAACATTTTTTTTTGAAAGCCCAAAAAGTCTGTTGTTAAGGGTTTCTGCAATTTTTATTTTAAATTATTACTTTTAATTTTGTAAGCTTAGTTTTTATTAATTTTGTTATGTGTATGTAAAGATGACTATTGTATTGTGTCTATGAAAAAAAAAAGATTTTTCTTTGTAAAAGAAAATGAAAAATTGTGGTGGGGACGTATTTAGAGCAATGTTATATACACGGCATGTATATCATACACATGCTCATCACTTCTACAAATTTGGATCCAGTAATGTTGTACTGTAGAACAACATCCGATCTGATTTTTGTTCAAACATCCCGGTTTAAAAGAATGATTTTTCTGTAATTCGAAAAGAAGAGAATGTAATTTATGTATGTAATTTTTTGTAAGAAAGATTTTGGTAACTTTTTTTGAAAAATCGTAAACATGACATATGAAAAAATCTAATTAGACCTCCTTGAACGATGCTTTCCACGAAATAAAACAAATTTTTGCCTACAAAAATGTAGGGATGCAATTTTTTAGTTTTGTTAACTGGAAGAGACATGGTTAACCATAGGCCTACTTTATAACAATGGCAAATATCTGCTTATACATTTTTTCTTTCGCGAGAAATTTTACCTTGATAGATAGACGAGCGAATTAGGTTTTAGGATTTGACTCACTGTAAAGCTACCACGTAGGCATGATGATACCATGTAAAACAAAACTGATAGTTTATGTCTAAAATTATATAATTCGATCACGCAGCTGTACCGCTGACGTTAATTTAAAGAATTTTCTAAATTAAAGTTGTAAGTTTTAGGGTTTCAAACAACAATTTGGGAAATTGGTCTATTAACGAAGGGGCTGAATAGCTGCCTATTTATACGAAATATATTAGTACAATTTGTTTGCACCTAAGCATCCAGCATCTACTATCACGCTGTAACGTTTCACCCGCAGCGGAAAAATGTCGCTACGATTAAGTTTAAGAGTTTCAACTAACTATTTTAGTATCACACTTATTTAAATAAAAACCCGAACAACAAAACAAGGAACAAAAACAATAACTAAACAACTAAATTGTAAGTTATGTTTAAAACGTTACCCTTATGTACATTTCGATGGCAGGTAAGTAGTGGTAAAACCCTCTGAGGATGATGACCATGTCATCGAAATGTACATAAGGGTAACGTATTAAACATAACTTACAATTCAGTTGTTTAGTTATTGTTTTTGTTCCTTGTTTTGTGGTTCGGGTTTTTATTTAAATCAGTGTGATTTTGTCGCCACAGTGCTCTTTTATTGTTTAATATTTTAGTATCGTAAAATATTATAGCTAAAATATATCCATAGCTGGAACCTAGATTATGATTTAGGCGTCAACACGTGTTTCTCACACACTTTTAACATTCATGACTATATTTAAACAGTACCTTAAGAGTGTAGTATTCAATTAATCAAAATAAAACAAGCAATCATTTGATAACGCAGCTGAATCGCTGACGTAAGTTGATCGAATTCCTAAAATTAGGATTAAAATTTAGAGTTTCAACTATTTGGCGAATTGGTTTACTTGCGAAGGTACTGAGTACCTTCGTGTACGAAATATATTAGTAGAATTTGTTTGCACCTCAACCTTGCGTACAAAGTCAGCCGTCAGCCTTGGGTGAGAAGAACCTCACGTGTACCGGGTACTTTTATATTATTTTACGTTTTGATAGATTTTGGTAGAACCAAACGAGCTTTAAGGTCGTGTAATAACGCAAAATGTGCACAATAATATTCTACATTTGATTTTTAGACAAACGCCTAAAAAAGTTACATTCAAGTACAAAAAATCTCCAAAAATAATTACCTCCGGTCAAAAAACGTACTTCCGGTTGTTGGAATTTTCGGCAACGTAGACAATAAACGTGTGTACCAAATTTGAACCAAATCGAACCTGAAATACGACCGTTTTAGAGTGTGTAATTTTAATGACACCCCAAAACGTGATTTGGGGACCATGAATAAAACATTGGAGACATTAACCCTCGTCACTTCTGCATCACTGAGCAAACCCTTTGATAATTTATGGCCTCGGCGCTGTAGAGACTAATTTGCCCTCAGCGCTGGGGAGACACCACCCTAAAATTTTAGTATTGGGGTAGGGCACATCCAAATCGAGCCAATCCCTCAGGTCATTTTCGATGGGTCGTAAAATGTCCCCCTTCCACCCAGTCAAATCGAGCCAGCTCCATAAATAAATTGTGTAAGGGTCTGCCATAAATCGTGTAAGGGAATAAAAAAAAACAAGAGGTACTAACCTATACTGTTTAGTCACAGAATTATGCCAATAACAGTATGATTATAATATTTCGTCGTTATTATCACATTATATAATTAGAATAAAAAAAA